>DWLI01003960.1:0-11292 GCA_018249915.1 Cecropterus dorantes dorantes
TCTGGCCGGGGATCGAACCCGGAACCCACTGCGCGTCAGACCGGTATGGTGACCCGCTCCGCCACGCGGGTCGTCATAGATGTGTAGGTAAAATTTTGTTTAAAATAAAATACACATCCATAACGCTATATTTTAAACGCATCTAAACCGTTCTATAAACACATAATTTTAACAGCGACAATAATTACATAACTCTTAACGACTCGCCTTTAAACTATTCTAAAATAGTCGTATAATCGAGCAAATAGGACCTCTCCAATTACAGGTTAATTCATAATTACTATTTGCTATACCATACGAGCGTTATTAAAGCTGTAATCATAATAGGCTCTTGAAGGCACTATGGCTAGTTGAAGATAAATACCCGTCATCTTTGCTTGCGCTTATATGCTTTTACGATGTCAATTATTGTATGATGTAATGTAACAACGAAAAAAACAAGCAAACTAGTCGTTTGGCATTGTAGCAACATACTTAACAGACTCAGGCTAGTCAAATGTAAAAAAAAATGAAATGTTGTGTATTATATACTATTTTCATTGAAATGTTGTGTTATATTTATATCACGCTATCGGTCATATCGTAGTAGTAAGTATTTTTTTTATAAATATCTGTAATACAATCTATAAGCGAATATAATATGTTATAAAATAAAAAAATATATACGAATTGACAGTCTCCTCCTTTTTTTAAGTCGGTTGAAAAAAGGAAATTGCATGTGGTGTCGATTTTGAATAGAACAACTTTCGCTCTTTCCGTTGATATTGTAGGAAGCGAGTAAGGGACAAAACCCAGGGTATGGGCAGAAGCTTCTTCCTGAAAGTTCAAACCCACTGCGATAGCCAAGTTACATATCAGAAGCGAGTATTGTCGAAGCACCATTTATAACCTCATATTGCTGATGGAAGGATGTATTGCATGCACGTTTGCTACTAGGTACTATTACATTTTATACTATTTTATGTAATACGCCTCTTAAACTGCCCCTCTATGCTTTACGATAGCCATTATTACAAGCCTCATGATGTAATAACTAAAAAATTACAAACAAAATTGTTTATGTCTTAACTATCCAAGAATTCCGATACTACGATTATGTTGGATATCCGAGATAATCGAGATATCGGAGCCGGCATTAATTTCGCAATGGAAATAAAATTTTATGTTTATGCCAGTTTACTATATCGATTGTACAACAGATGAAATTACTTCTAGAACGATCGATAAGACTAACAAACACACATAACAAACAGTCAAGTGATTTGGAGGAAAATTGATTCACCCATTCGATTCGGATCTACTTGTACAGTTTAATTAAAATCAAATTGATTGCGCTTATTGCTTATGAGTTAATTTATTTTTTCTATAATTTTAAATGTGTTATCTATTTTGTATCTATCTGTTTTATGTGCACGTTTCTGTTATGCAATAGAAAGCGGTTGGGCATTACATCTTTAGTTAAATGGTAACTGTCTATAGAAATTTGCAATTGATAAAAAAAATGGAGCCCTAATCAAAAAAACTACTAACATTTTAACACTATTTCACTAGAATTTGCAACAATGTGTATAATATTATACATTTTAGGATGGTATAGTATACGAAACGCCCACTTCCGTACAAAACCACACTTGCAAACAATATAAATATGTGCATGTAGTATATGCATAAGCTACTTTAACATGATTTTCGTCCTAAAGTATTATCGGTAAGTTGATCCTACAACAGTTAATCCATTTCCAGACAATTGGACCAAACCTGGAAGATGTTGCGTAATCATTAATTAACTAATATGAAGACTGTTGCGGCATTTAAATAAAAAAATGAAGACATTCATTAAAATAATTTTAATTTTCATTTCGGGATTTTATGTGTCCAAGATATGTAAAACGTATTACCTTATGGATTTACCAAAGTAGCGACTGGTGGTAAGGACCCGTATAATATTCCGGTCCTTTTCTGCTATCAATATATAAAAAAGCAAAACTTACCTCAACACCTGATTAGTACACACTATGACGGGTCGTTGGGAGTTCTCCAGGTTATCCTTCAGTTGCAGGACAGCGTGCACCCACAGGAACTGCCCACAGCGACGTTGCAGTCGCAGGAGAGCGATGCAGGAACGCTCCTGCTCTGATTGCGTTACTGTGGAACGAGACACAACAATTAAGATCCGAACTTCAGACCTTTAAATATTTTTTAAATAGCAAACGAACATATAGTTCTCCTGATGGTAAGTGGTAACCGCATATAGATATTTTTAACCAACTCCACATAGAGCAGAGGTTCTACAGATGTGTTGCAACTTCTAAAGACTCCTAAACACTATTATGAATTACTGTGTTCTAGTATCCTAGTAGTAAGTGGTAAGAGATATATACTTATCCAAGGCATTCCAAGTTAGTCCTCAAAGGTAGCAACACATCTATGGCCAACCTAAGGCTCTAATATTATCAGGGGTTGATTACAAATGTACAAGGACGGCAGAGGCTTAGGTGGATTTACTATCAGGTGGACTGCATGCACGTTCGCTACTTCCATATTATAAAAAAGTCAGCTTTCTTAGTCGAACTGTACTGGTTCTATCAACATTAAAATGTATAAGATGTAAGTTTTCCATAATGTACTTGAAGATTAATTAAACGTAAGAAACGGACTTCTTCGTGAGAAAATCTACAAAATGCGATAATTAAGTAACAAGTACTTCCTTTTTTGGAGAAAGATAATTATGTCACGGATAACATTCAACGGCTTTTACATAGATGGATAAATCTGCACACAAATACAACGGTTATTTAATTTTAGCTTAAGTGGCCGAAGTCAGAAGCGAAGTAGTTATGAGGCGAACAACACAGACTTCAGGAGTAGAAACGCATCTGTGAGCGGCTTCTGGTAGAACTTCTGTGCCATATAGATTTGGTCACATGGTTGGTCCATGGGCAGCAGTGACCAAACCACGAATGGACTGTTCGTTTGAAACATGAACTTGACACACCTTTGAAACCAAAACACAGCTGCATTAACACATATATTGGAATGCAGAAATAGTAAACATTAGGTATGTTTACTGACACTTGAAAATTTATTAAAAATTAACCGATCATAGTAATAAGACATTTAATGCTTAACAAGTACATACTAACAAACGGTACCTACAGAGGCGAGAAAGGTCAGGTGGAATAAAGATGTCTGAGCACGATACCTGATTATTAGCTACTTATGACGTCACGCCTCGCATCAAGGATGGTAATCGGAGTTCACTTGTTTATAAACATCCGTATATTTGTTTATATGAACCAATGTTATTTGTTGGTGAAGACCGTATTGTCACCGTATTGTCAAAATGTATGTTATTAGCTAATATTACCGTGGAATGGATACATTTTATTAAGTTACGGGTACTCACGATATGTAGTTTTTGAATTTCTTTTTGCCGATATTTCGATCCAGTTACATGGATCGTGGTCACGACGAGGCGGTGAGTTTTGGTGTTATCGAGTACCCGTAACTTATTAAAATGTATCAATTCCGCGATAATATTAGTCTAAAATCATATATTGCAAATCGGTACGGGCCGGAATTTGTATGTTATTACAGACATTAGTAATTTTGTTAAAACTGCATTTTAATTTATTATTATTTATTGACCAGCGCGGTGACCAATTGCCTAAAACTATCTCATTCTCAGAGAAGACCTGTCCCCAGCAGTGGGATAATAATGAGATGACGATGATATTAGTAGCTTTTGTCCGCTAAGTGTTTATTGTATGGCATTTTGAAATATACAAATAATAAGAGGTAGCCTAAATATTTCCGGTTTAAGGTGGCTTCTTCACTACTAATCTACCTAAAATCGAAAAAATATTTCTGGGTAAAAACCGGTCATGGTAATCACTTTACGTAATTAAAAAGAAAATTCTTAATGGATCCCTATAAGAGTTTTGTTTTTTTTTTAACTATTACTATTATTACTATATTTTCCAGATGAAAATTATCAAGACATCAGGTATGGTAAGATATATTTTGCAATGGCAAAAACAAAAATTGTTCTAGCGGTATCAATTTTGTACTCAAAAAGTATGGCCTCTGGTATACTTACATATCCCATAAAAAAAAACATAAATGTGAAAAAATCCAAGTTCATTACAAAGAAATTTTAAGGTACAACAAAACATAAAGTCTCTAAATAAATTAAATTATCTCTGTTAAATTTTCAAACGTAATTTATTAACACATATCATTTATTTAATTTAGAATATAATTCAAGCTCAAAGTTTCACTTCGCTAGTTTTTGCGTACTTATATGAAACCTGTACGTTTTATTGTTAAATAACTGAAGTTATTTGTCTTACTTTTTACACTAGTTACTGTATTTATATATAAAATTGATGTTTTTTGTAAAAACTAGCCGAGTAAAATTTTAATCTTAAATTATATGATTATATGCTAAGAACTGTTAACATTATACTGAATGTGTAATTTTAACAGGAGTGTAACTTACAGAAATATTAACATGGTGAAATCTTCATCTGATATCAATACAATGTTATGGGTATTCCCTATAGTTACACCACCATAGAATTGGAAATAATTAAAAAAAAAAGATTACCCATCGGAATAGAGTGGCGAGTTGATCAGATTACATTTAAGTTTTATTTCTAGATATTTATTCTACAGTAGGATACAAAACATCTCATGATATCATTAGATTTATCCAATAAACTTTTTGCACGTGTCCGTTGATGCCAGAAACGATAATGGACGAACAAAAACTATCAATTGTTAAATGTAATATAACACACAGGCAATCACTAATTCAAAACTGATTGAGTGTGAATCGTAATAATTGAATGGATCTAATATTGGACCATTGTTAATGAACAGATTATCGAGTTTAAGTTAACGTACACTGCCTAACCATAGTATAATCTTAAAGTCAAAACGTGATAAACGCATGTAGAAACATTGTAAATTGAACGTTACTGTCGTTAAGTGGAGTCTAATATTGAGTAAGGGTGTAGGTTGACGTTGGTACTAGGGTTGCCAACATTTATTTTTAAATTATATTTGTGTCATAAATACCTGAAATATAGTAGATACTTGGAATAAATACCCAGTACACATTTATTTTCGTTGATTCGCTGTAATATAGACTGAAACACTACTACACTAAATATACGCTAAGATGATGTAATAAAATTAAAAAAATATATATTCCAAAATGGCGAGATTTCAGAAATAAGAGGGCCAAATGCACCTAAAATATAAAGACCAGATATGAGATAATATTTTTTGCCATGAATTTTTGAAAGCCTTCTGTCGGATTGTCTAGCTCCCCAAACGAAAATCTTTGATCCATCAGGGCATAGCTGTAATCTACGAAATTTATTTTGCATTAAATAAATCTCGTGGTAACCCTAGTTGGTACATGACAATGATGTTATGATAACAATTTACGCTGGCCAGATATGGACGGTCGGATGATGGGTTTCGTTGACGCATGACCGTTTATGGAACAATTCAGGTGTCTATCGCCTTGTCATAGATGGCCCGTTTGTTTGTTGATGATTGTGATAAGACTCAAGTTTATTTTGAAATATTTTGTGGTAGGTACTGCCTTAGAAGCTAAGATTACAGATTTAGAAATGTTTAGGGCCTTTAAGCCTTAATCAAACTTACTGTACACTATCATACTAGATGTGCTCCGCGGTTTCATCTGCATTTATGTAACATAACTGTAAATCGTAATAAATTCGATAGCGTTGATGGATTTTAAGAAAATAGGTAAACACGAAATGTTACCACAAGATTCGTCGTCATTAACACTTTATTGTTCCACTCCTGGGCACGGGTCTTCTCTTAGAGTTTTAGATTATAGTCAACCGCGCTGGCCAAGTACAAATTGGTAGACTTTACACGCCTTTGAGAACTTTTTTTTAAAGTACTCTCGCGATGTTTTCTTTCATCGTAAAGCAGTGTTAATAATGATAATAATTTTGTATAGAAAGTAAGATTACCTCAAGATAAGGATTGTAAATATATTTTCAATCTTTTAAGTTAAATTCAGTACTTCACTAGATTTCAGAGTGAGAGGGAACTCTATAAGCGTTAGTCATCAGGTTTACACTAGCCCAATATGTGTATTGCTAGACTTAACACATAAAAGAAAATAAAGTACTAGCAGCGTTCAGGTTTCCTCACCGCTTTTTTTCCTTAACCGGTAAGCAAATGATAATATAATTTTAATATTTATTTGTAAAACGCAATTATTTGCGAATTTTGCACATTTACACAGTTATCTATGGAAAATTGGACTGATATTACAACTGCTTATTGTCTGGAAAATTTATTTTTATAGGTCTCATGCACTATAAAAATAAATTTTATATAAAAATAGATCTTTTATTTATGTTTAAAATGAATTAAAATACCAATTTTATATTTCCTACAAGAAATGATCTGTTTTGATAGCGAAGATAGAAGGCATGGTAAACGCTGCAGTACTTTATTATAATAGATATACAATATTCAATATTAAACAGAATAACATAGAGCTTTAAAACTAGTATGTAAATATGTAAATTAAATGGCTATTCTGTAAGTAAATCATTTTAAAGACACCAGACTTGCAGATTCAAATGAATTATTTGCATATACAGTATTTCCGTTCTATATTAAGAGAATTTGTAGGCTAGATTTATTTTTATTGGGTTAATGGTTCGGCTATTAAGCTTTCAAATAAACTGAATAATTTCAGTCTGTTTGGATTTAAATTATTGCGGGAATTTGCATTTGGACTTGGTAGCGTACGTGCTTTTAAGATGAGAAATTGTACAGAACTGATAGAGAATTTTTAAATATTATTTTTGCATAAATATTTTTTCTATGTAAGCTTATACTCGTTTTTATTGGTAAATGGGAATCACAGGTTTTAACCGTGATTCCCAGGTTGGCGCAATAGACACCACGACTCACCTCTGTGCAGAAGAACATTTCGGGCTTATTTTATTCAGATATTATTTCGATATCTTCTTTATATAAATTTAAGCATCAGAAAATCCTATTAAAATATTATGAAAACATGTATCATTGTCCATAAAATATGATACTTAGCATTGGGAGTAGTAATTAAAATATTTATAGAGCTTGTATCCAAGTAAATTGTTAAATTTTGACTTTTATAGTTTTATTCGTTTTTTTTTTATAATATAGAAGTAATAACGAAGAATACATGATCATACAGTCTCCCTGGTAAGAGGCCACCACCACCCCATATAAGATTAGACCCCTGAGGACTAAATTGGAACTACTCAGATATCTTCCTTAGATAAGTTTAATTCAGCCCTAAACATTCAGAAACAAACACCATAGCCCACCTACGACCCTCGTAAGAAATTTCATTACAATCGTTATGTAGTCCGCACATAAATTACAAACGCAAATAAGCGATTAACGAGCTTTCAAGCGCTGTAACGCTTGTGGTCCGGTGACATGAAACGGTGGTCATAAATATGGATACCGTGGTCTAAGGTCGCAATTAAATATGCATTATATTAGCTCTCCAGGACATCCGTGTCGATCTAGGACCTTCGATAAATACTATCGTTTTGTCGATTATTACGTCACTATGTTGTGACATTTTTTTATGAATTGATGAGAGTATTTTAAGTGCACTTTTTTGTTTATCTATGGGGATAGTTGTTCTATACATCGGTTTGATGTTGGATAGGGCAGCTACTTGATATGGGAATATGATTCAAATCTTTCCGACTATAATCTTTAATAATTTTCGATTCCGACTCGGCATGCCGTTGTACATACGAATAATAAAATTTCTAGTATTCCTTCTGAACGACTTGTTACCGAGGATGTAGTAACAATTAAAAGTAATTACCATTATCCGTGGAGGATGTATTTAATTGGTAACAAAATATAAATGTCTCCGATTATTTAATATTAGAGGTTATGTAAAAATGATTTTTAACAAAGTTATGCTGAATTGTAAATGAATAAATCGACATCCTTTTGGTTTCACCAGTGAAAAAATGTAACATATATACAAGGTAAATGTAATAAAGAGCTAGAAAATAATTTCAATCTTTTAAATGAAATTCAATACCTGCCTTTGGTTTGCTGCGACTTCACACATACAGAAAAAATAGATAGAATAAAAATAGATAAAATACTAAAAATTAAAGATATTTCTTTTATCAATTTTGCTCAGTTTTTTTAATTTAATCTTCTTGCAAATATATTTATGCCTACTTAATATCGATCTATCGGAACTTTTATGTTAAAAATATGTATTTATTTTTATAACGTCATTTCGTCAGGAAAATAAATTGTAGCCATGAAATACTTTAAATTTTCACAATAAATAATCTCTTAAATTGTAATGTTCAAATATTAAAATCTAAGCCGTTATTTAAATAAATTAAGTCATTATGATATTAAGCTCGATTCAATAAACTAAATTCAATTGTATTCGTGTTATGAAACAGAGAGGATCAAATTTCAGTTTTGTTATATTTATGTGATATTCGATAGATCTATATTATGGCCTGCGTCGGCCCAGCCATATTACGCGTTAACCTGCATTAATCTTTAAATTGTAATTCTTGGTCATGTCCGAGTGGGTAGTTTGTTTCTGCCCAATTAATAATTTAGATCAATAGCGTAACATTAACGCACTTTGACATTTGAAATGACTTAGAACCATTTGCATCTGTATCACAGAACTCCCAATCGACGGTATTCCTGCGTGATTGTAGGCGTTAATAAATTTATAAGCGATGTAATTCTAATGCTATCTTATCTTATGCTAATAATTACTGGAATTCCCACGAAACATGCCAATATCTGATTGCGATACTTAATAAATCCAATGTGACAGTAGTGGACAAAGAATAGGATTAAATGCTAATATCTTTTAGATAATCAATGCGGCGAATAAATACAGAATCGGGAGGTGACAGCTGAATTGTTAGCCAGGTTGGTCCACTCATTTCGTGTTGGGAAACCGAATGACAGTTACGGCTCCTGACAATATTCCAAGGGACTGTTTTGTTCTCGATATTAGTGCAGGTGAATTATAAACATTACCATTCAAATTGATATACTTTGTTTACTGGCCTTATTTGGAAGTTAAGCTACGAATACATTTTGCATACAGTAGGTTTAAAATAATTTTCAGTTCACAACTTAGTTTACATGCTATTTTTATTTTATTTTGAAAACATACAGTGATATGTAACTAGATTACTAACAATAAATTTAACAATATTTATCTGTTTATTGTATATATGTATATATGTATTGTATATATGTATATTTATCTGTTTTTGCATATAGCAACTAATTAATTTGATTGTCGCTTCAAGGTTTTAGTAGTAAAACAAAAATAAAAAAATAATAAATAAAAGCAATTATGAGACGTGCAATGGAGATGATACAAAATTATAATGTCGGAAAATTCATAATAAGTCTCTAACATTTTTTTATAATATTGAAGTAGCAAACGTTCATGCTGTTCAACGAATGGAAAGAGGATCCTGCCGCCTGTGGACATCTGTAATCAACCCTAGTCTTACTTAAGGTTGCCCACAGATGCATTGCTACTCCTAAGAACTAATTTAGAACGCTCTGGAATAGTATGTCTCCCACATCACACCCTTCAGACCAAAACAAAATAGCGCTTAACAATGCAGTTATTAGGCAAAAAAGGTGTGGCGATGGTGCTTTCGGAGTGAACCTCAAAGGGTCCAACACATTTTGTTGCAACACAAAAAAAACTTTATTTTATAAGAGTTTTCTTGCACTTTGCAATAACAACTAAACGAGTAAAAATATATTTTTTTTAAAGAACAAATTTGTAAAGGTGATAATCCACCTAGAAAATAAGCATGTGACTTAAAGATAGTTAAAAATTAATGGAATTATTTAATAGACTGTATCTTTATATTCCAATTTCTCATGTCACTAGTAATGAAGTCATTCAAATAATGACTCAAGAACATTCTACGAAATTCCGAATAGTACTCATTTTGAATATATTGATTTGATTTTCAATTATTTTGTTTTGGAATTATCAACTTTATGTTAATGTCACAAAAGATAATTTCGTCATCTATAGTAATGGGAGGTTTGTGAAAGAGTAATGAGGGTTAATGCCGGTCGGTTATTTGTGCAATCTCGAATGTTGGTTTTTGAGTAGATTGACCACATTGACATAACAAATTTAGGATTCAGAGCCCTATATAGAGTATTTATATTATTTAATAATAATATTTTTGTGGTTGTTATCTCTGCAATTTCATAAAATTAATAAAATTAATTTGAAACATCCAGACAACCAGATATTTCAAGAGTATAAGTATAATTCCTGCAGCGATATTTTTATGGTAATGTTGTAAAGATATTTTCAAACGCTTGAAGTATATTTAAGTACAGGGATACTCTTTTTTTTCCACAATGAAATAATTTTCATGCTAAGCATACTCGTATATGGTATACAAATAATGTATACTTTTATTAATGTAATTCTTGAATAGAAAACTGTCTATGTTTTCTTTTCATACTCTTAATAGCAGTTCTATTTTGACATGCATTTTGGTAATATTTTGTTTCTTTGTTAATTTAAAAAATAAAAGTAGGTATATGATTAAACCTTTACAGTGTATTATACTGTTGGGATCCAAATTGATTTTTGACTGCATAATACTGTTATGATTCGATTAGATCATACTAGTGGTTTCAGTGGTTCAGTGGTATCAAAGGTTTTGGGTTGCGATTTCAACATGTACGGACAAAATTACTATACTCAGTTTTCAAATTATTTCTCTTGCAAATATATGCGATGTACATATATTTGCATGTCATGCGAAACTTCTATTTTTATTAAACGCATGGATCGCAGTCCTATGGCAGCTAAACTCGTGGTGAACCTATTCTAAAGCCGAGGAGAGATTGACGACGTCTATGATTGCGCTCCGGCTGGATAACTGCTGGTGTGTTTATCCCTGTTAGCTGTGTGTGCCCCGCCTAAGTGGGTTTGATTTGCGAGCCTATTGCAAACGGCCTACGCGATGCTGCAAATGAAATTCTAGCGAAGCAGATTGAATAGGCACGTACGTCGCCTGGCAACTAATAAGAGAGGCAAAGAATACGTGATGACCGTATTATCATGACGACCCGCGTGGCGAGCGGTCACCATATCGGTCTGACGCGCAGTGGGTTCCGGGTTCGATTCCCGGCCAGACAGGCATCTGAATAATGAATTTAGATTTCTGTTCT
>DWLI01003961.1:0-11292 GCA_018249915.1 Cecropterus dorantes dorantes
TGAAAAAAATAATTTAATTATAAACAAAGTATATTAAATCTAAATTAAAAATATATGAAAATGCGCCGTGTTTTTCTGGTGCATTTTCATATATTTGGAACTGAGGACTGTGTCACAGGTGATATAAGTTAGCTACAATAAAAAAGAGCACAGAAAAACGCAGAAGCAGAAAGGAAGAGAAGGGTGTTTTTTCCCTTTTACATAATATATGTTATTTTTTTAGTAAAATTAAATTTAAGGCTACTGAAAGCAATGCAGCTAATAAATAATCTAAGAACAATACAGGTTGTATGTGTGCCTAACAAAATATATATACTATTTTAAGTAAGTATTTTTTCCTAATCGTTTTATAATTACTCGCTGGGCATTAAGATCATAATAATATGCTCATTATTATTATTAAAATTATAAAACAGTCATTAAATTATACATAAATTTTGAAATATTTAAAATAATTTAAAAATATAAAATCAAAAAAACCTGTTACCAAAATGTCAGGCAAACTACCGTTAACATTAGGATTATTTTAAGAACCAGGAAGCCTTACCTCCAAAATATTTTCAATACTTTTGAACAAGTGTCTACCGGTCAAGGAACCAAGCACTACTGAACTGGTTAGGCAGGTTGCCTGACAAAATATCGAAACATAAACCCTTGCAAGTGGTTAAAGCTATAATATTAAATCAACAAATATTAAAGTTTAAAACTAAGAACTTACATCATAAGTAATTTTTTATATTAAATCATAAAGCATGGTGAGCTTTGTCCATTTTTTTCCTTTTTACTAGTATTGCAAGAAATATAATGATTCATATAAATATTCTACTGTATATTGGACATTATCTTTGTGTATGTGAGAAACGCAAATAAATACGGTCGGTTTGAATAATGTTCTTTAAAGGACAAAAACAATTTATGAGTGGAAATTGTGTAGGCGACGGTATTTGTCTACCAGTATTCAGCATAGTTTCGTCATCTGACAGTTCGTTTTGCAACTTTCTTACAATATGACAGGCCTTTCCTAATTGGCGCCAGTCTGACCGGTTCTCTGCCTTCTGAATCCAGAGGTTTTCCGCTTCTTCAGGTCATCTGCCTTTTGCCTAAACGTGAGGACCCACTAGTACGCCACTCGATGACCTTTCCCTATTGGTTATTGGTCCTTCGAGCCATGTGGCCGGCTCAGTAACATTTCAGCACACTACTTTTCTGATCTGACTGTTCATACCATAACATAGCATTGAATTT
The DNA here is from genome assembly GCA_018249915.1 of Cecropterus dorantes dorantes. Classification (NCBI taxonomy): domain Eukaryota; kingdom Metazoa; phylum Arthropoda; class Insecta; order Lepidoptera; family Hesperiidae; genus Cecropterus; species Cecropterus dorantes. Next base: position 1,246 of record DWLI01003961.1, read on the forward strand.
GTACGTAACATACTTAAAACAAGCTATCAAAACTTGTTCAACACAAAACAACTTTTACATCACAGTAGGTGTGTCTTTGCATATTGTTATCATTAATTAATTTCGAATGTCTTGACACACCTCCGTTTATCAGAATCTCAGGGTTATCGTGAATATTTTTATATTTTACAAACATTAAATCATTGTGAGCAGTTGAAAAAGTCAATACCTACAGAGATAAAATTGTTTTTCACATAATAATTTGTCAGTCTTTGTCAGGGTTACATAAATAACTGTAAGAAACAGACATACATACATGAGCTCGAAAAATATTACCCTTCTTCTGACACAGTCGGGTAATATACCTACATTTGTGTTGTAATTGAATAATATCTTAATGCCTGGAAAAAATCGAAATGTCTGCCAAAATTAATGGTCACCAAATCTAACCTATATGTAATATATATTTACAAAATTTTATCAATATTTCTTTATTTTTGAAAGAAGGACTTTCTATTTCTATCAGTTCAAACTGAATCATGCCGAAATATTATTTCTAAAATATTATGTTATTCGTTTAAAATCATAATTTATTTTGTCTTGCACTCGAATTGTGTTAAATAAAAAAAAATAAACATTCAGAAGTATTCCTATAATGTATGTATGATGTTAAATGGTCACTACTAGATATTAGATTTTTTAACAAAAAAAATACTAAAGAATGTTGCTGAACTGGAAAATCAAATTGAGAGATGTCACACTACTATATTTTCTTTATCACATCTTTTTAACCTGAACATAAGAGTATAAAGCTCTTATTTGTTTTTATTTTTTAAAAACTAAGTGTGCTAGGTGGTTTCACCCGCTGCAAAGTAAGAAAAAAACAAACAAACATAGCGTGATGTTATATAGCCTAAAGCCTTCCTCAATAAATGGACTATTCAATGCAAAAAGAATATTTAAATTCGAACCAGTAGTTCCTAACATTAGCCCTTTCAACCAAACAAACTCTACTGCTTTATAATATTAAGTATATAAGTATAGAAGTATAGATAGGTACGAGAATGGTGCCTCAGACATATTATAGTTCTATCAGTTAATGTTGTTTGTTTTTATTTTTTGCTTTTATATTTGAGCATCAGATCTATGTCTATTTACTATGTATTTAACTGTATGTTTGAAATTCAAACTACATGCAGTCATATTCGCTACAGGACATTCATACTACTTTAACTACTTACGAGGGATACAGTAATAACTTTGTTCCATGAAATTCATTTATATAATGCACACTATGTGATGATAAGCAGTTATGTAACCCTGTATTATATAGTAGTATGCTAGCCCATAGACATCTGAGTGTCTCCAACAATCCCTACTTATGCAGTATCTCTATGTAGTATGTGAATTCAATCTAAAATTGGAGAAGTAGGTTAAATCAACATAAATGTCTTTGCCCGATCATGTTTTTAAATAAGAACACCAGAAAACTTTACTCCAAAAAATTGTAGTGTTGGTGTCTCCGTAACTTAATCATCAATAATGCATATGAATTTGTGCCCCAAAAATAGGTTAGAACAACTTAAGTTTCTCTGCATTATCATTCAATTACAAAAAGAACACCACAAAATTTGATACTGCAATAGTTATTGCTTTTCAGGACTTGCTCATTATTAAGACACTTCAATAAATAGTCTGTTACAAGTAAATAGTGACACTCAGTAAAACATATTTTAGAGCTAACAGGGACAATCAAGTCAGCAAAGCATAAAGGAAAATCAAATATACAATTGCACAATATTTAAACAGCTAATGTACAAGTTTCCTTAAGTACTAAATCCAAAGATATTTAAAGTAATAGAACTTGTCATTAAATGAAGGAAGAAATACTTTTACACTTTTACATGACGCGACCATCTCAGCCCTCAGGAGTGGCAACTCATCTGTGTTTGACTTCAGATAGAACTTATGTTCTATATGAAGTTACTTACAGATGTCCGGCGGCAGTGACCACGTCCCATCGAGTGGACTGCATGCTCGTTTGCTACTTCAATATTATAAAAAAAAAATAAAAAAAAATCTAGATAGTCATTGTCCTAAAAGTCTCAAGTCAAAGCTCATATAAGATGATTCCTTTAGATTATAAAAGGCAAATGATTATAAAAGGCAAGAAATGTCCATTATATTCAAAACAATATTAATAATTTATTTAATTATTTTACTACATTTCTTCACCTTATATATTAGGATTGGAGCGGCAAGAGGAATAAAGTACTAGGAATAATCTACTTCCAGGGCACTTGATTGCTTTAGATTTGAACCTGATAATGTCATATTGTCACTTGTAAAATAAGAAAAAAATATCAGACATAATAAACTCTAAATATATTTTTGCAACATTACAATCATGGGCGTTTATTAAAGGGAAAATAGGGATCCTGACTCTCCCTGCAAAAAACAAGAATAGAAAAATATGTTCTTTTTGTGTCGAGGGGTGTTTTAGATATCCGGACATCTTACCCTAAGTATCGACGAGAAAACAATGAATATCAGCTCTTTTTGGCAACAAATTTCAGTCTATTTATTACAGTCCTCTCCTTTGACATCAGGCAAGAAAAAATGACAGGGATTTAGTCAACTTTTTTGTACTGATGTTCACTATTAGGCTAATTCCTTAACAAAGCTACAACTATGCCCATGAGCATAACTCTATTAAACTGAAAAGGACAAGATTTTTCTCCAATTTAGGTGCTTTCTTGAGGTGGTATAAGAGGTGGTATGCTATTAGGCAGAAATAGATGCACCATCGCCACACCTATTTCTGCCTAATATCATGTTCCCACTTAGTCCTCAGTGGTAGTAATGCATCTGTGGCTAACTAGAGGTTGCACTGATTTTATCTGGGGTTGGTTACCAATGTACATGGGCAGCAGTGACCACTTAGCATCAGGTGGACCGCATGCTCATTTGCTACTTACATATAGGTAGTAAAAAAACTATAAAGTGAATTTCTAGCAAAGTGTTGCATCCCATGCAGATCTCATTATATGATTGTATTTATCTATAGAAGTTGACCCAGCTAACTAGACGAATGTAACGTGACGTCACTCGCAGGCTTGCGAGTACTGATGACAAAAAAGCGCATTAGTGTTTTTTGGGAAATGTTGATTTCAATGAAATGTGAATTTTAATAAATTTCTGTCCTAATAATTTTTATATATTTATATAATTATACTTAAACAACGCTCTTTTTACCTATTTTGGTTATTATTGTAACAAAATCAAATGAGTACAACAAATTTATATTTGCTTATTTATTTTATTATGTAAAATCAACAGATTAGGCAGTTTAGGTGCGAACAGTACTGCATTCCTTCCGTTCGTCTAGTTAGGTTGGTAGAGTAGTAAAGGCGGAAATCATACTCTACCTTTCGTCCCAAAACCTGGCATCCATCCTGACTCGGGTGGGCCTTTTTTCCCCTTTTTACCTTTCGGTGGCATTTTTGATTGAAAATTTTCACTTATAAATTAACAATTAAATCTTATACTCGACATTGTATTATAAAATATTTTATCAAAATAAACTCACCTACAATAGACGTCTTTCAAATCCGTCACGCGAAAGTCAAATTATTTTGGAAATTCAAATTTGGAAACCGTGTAAATGTCATTAAAATTTGACAATGACATGAAATAGTGATGTGTAGTTGAGAATTTTTGAATAATACTTGAGAAAACGAGTAATATTTTGATTTGTGACTTTCTCCATTTGCATCGTTGTGTGAAATATATTATTCTTATAAGATGTTCAGTATACAGGGGTTGAAAAAGTATCCCATCACAAATTTTCTGATATAATAATAATAAAACAATCCAGTTCGAATATTTTAAATTGATGAAACTATTTACGTTAAAGCATAAGATATTTTTATCAACTTGTTATTTGATACTGAGATACGAATGACCTTAGGTGAATCGCAGGTCAAAATAATAACGGAGGACGACATTTGTTTAAATTTTCGTAGATTTAAAAAATATTTTCGTAATTAGATAATTAAACACCATTAAGGTCTCTAATGGGCAAAGAGAAGAAAGATTATTTGAAGAATAGTTCATATTTATTTTAGAAAGAAGACCATGACCTTGAAAGGTCACTGTAAACAAGGCGCCCAAAACGTGTAAGTTCTACTTATAGTCTGACAAAACCCATATTCCCAATTAGAATATATTGGAAGATCACCAAAATGACTTAAATAAATTGGCGCTTATATGAGTTATTACTTTCATGCATACTACGCCTTATTCATTAAATTGTCTAAGCATTATACGCGATAGAAAGCACGTTCACATGAAAGTGAAACTTATTGTAGCTATACAGGTGCAATTAAACCTGTTATGTTAAGTATTCAGTAAAAGTAACCAAGCATTTAACACAGTAATTAAATTTAAATGTTAAGTAACTATTAAATTATACAAGAAATAATATGAGATACATAATTTTCTTTCTTTACGTTTAAAGAGATAAAAATCGACTTTTTAAAATAATTAAGGAATTAAATAATATTACATCATTATTAATAAAACTAACCAAATATTCGTGGAAATTTATATCGAGCACCATGCAATACACGAAACATGCCGGATAATAGATAACATTAATATTAATACTTACAATTTTAATTTAGTAATGTGGAGAAGGAAATTGGCACTCCCGGTCTAGGGTACAGCACAACTGTCAAAATTGCTTTACTTTAGGAGAGGACACGACGAAAGGTCATTTGAAGGTCTGATAGCAACGCAAACCAATACTTGTCCTGTTTTACCGACGCTACCTTACGCCATCTGTTGTGGCTAAGTTAGAACTTATTACTACAATCGTATCATACGTTTACTTGCCTTTAAAATGGTTCCATGTACATTACATAGATGGCACTTATCAACGACGATAGTGCCATCTGTTAGTACGATTTAGAAACTCTTTTATTAGGGGTTAAGTTGGAAACGATTGTTACTTTGAGTATTTGATAAAGATGTCGCTATTTACTATATTCTGCACAAATATAGATTTTTGTACGATTAAGTAGCAATCTAGTCCACTTGATGTTAAATGGTCACTACCATCCATATATATCTGCAATATATTTCATATTAAACATCATTTGAATCAATCATGTGCGTTGCTACTCACGCGGAATAAGATAGTCGCCACATCGAAACGCAGTAACTGCTTCGCACTAGAAATAGGTGTGGCGTTGGTATTTCCCCGATCGAACTATACTGGTTCTACCACCTTTCAAACCTTACGATTTTAAGTGTATCCGGGGCTTACTGGTGATGAAGACTATAGAATACGTAGCGCGATGAACATGCGCTTAAAATATATTTACATACACCGCAAAAATATTCCCTAAAATGCATTACATCCATTCGGTTGTCATTAAACACCTAACAATGTACCAATAACATTATTGGCAAGTAAAGTAGGTACCTTATATTAACATTACATCTTATTTTCGTATGTTATCTAGGTATTTAGTTACGACTGTTATCAACATAATGTCACTTATCTATAGCATGTAATAATTTGTTATGGATTACCAAAAGTTGACAGAGCGTATTTACAACTTTTTATACATACTAGCAGACCGCTGCCCACTTCGTTGGGCATAAAATTATTTTTTGGTGTGATTCTTAGTACAAAATGTCAGGGTTTATTACCCAATTGCCTACATTTTTGATAATAAAATAAAATTGCGACAATAAATTAAGAAATAAGCTATCCTATCTTTCAAGTTGTATCAAACTGCACACGGCGTGCAAATTTAATTGAAATCGGTTAAATAGTTTAGGAGTCCATGGTGGACAAACAACGTGACACGTAATTTATATATATTAAGATTATAAAGCAGTAGGCTTTGTTTATTTGGCTAATCTCAGGAACTACCGGTTCGAATTGAAAAAATATTTTTGTGCTGAATAGTAAATTTATCGAGGAAGGCTATAGTATACAGTATAGATAAAATTTATTTAGATAATAGTTTTATTTTTGAAGAACATAATTATAAAACAAAAAATGCGGATGGTTCAATAATCATAGGACGTAGTTAATTCGATGGCTTAATACATTTCTCCGCGCTTACGACTACAGACATTATCTTAGATTATGAGATACAATCCCATAACACCTCCCCGTGGAGCTATTAAACAAGCGGTTTAACAGCCTGGAGACCTTAGTGTTAGAGAGTAAGTTATTATAACGTATGATTGCAATTCAAATCTTACAAATACTAATATTATAAAGGCCAAAGTTTGTAAGGATGTATGTGTGTTTGTTGCTCTTTCACGCAAAAACTATTAGTCGGATTTAGCTGAAATTTAGCACACAGATAGTTTATAATCTAGATTAATGGTATGTTCGTAGGTGAAAATATATGAAAATCATGTGTGAATCAATAATAATGCCTCTTTATTGAGCAAATATTATCCATATATTTCTTAGGTTAAGTTTAATATTATATATATATGATATAATATTATATATATTCCAGGCCTATGTGTTTGTGTATACGTCCCTGGCACCCACGACATAAGGAAAATTCTAGGATAAGGCTATCATACTTTTAGATTACACATAAATATATTTTTTTATTTTATTATTTCGACAAAAACTAAAAGGCGTTAAATTTCTTGTATTTTATTATCATTCCTTTCATCCATTTCGCGTATTTTATAGCCACACATAACAGACACTAGACAAGTAAGCTGGAAGCGGCATGAGCGTAGTCAGATAACATCACATCGGGTCCGATTAGTCATGCAATTGTCGGGCGTCAACTCCCCAGACAGACGGACACACTGACAGTCAGTTGTTACTTTCACTGTAACAGACAGCATTTTTAATATCACACAGATAGTGAGGTCAAACGTGAACATTTGAATGGAATTTTGAAGTCAGATTGACTGATATTTTCGAAGGTATGCTTACTATTTTGGTATTAAAAATATAACGTTTGTCCTTGACATTTTTTTTTTCATTTTGTTATAATACTTATGAAACTAGCAAACAAGCTTTTCGTCAACCCATTATTGTGCCACTGCTGGCATGGGTCTTCTCTCAGATTGAGAGGTTTTCAGGCCATAGTACACCGCGCTGGTCAAGTGCAAATTGGTAAACTTCACACAACTTTAAGAACTTTTAAAAACCTTTTAAAACTTACACCTGGATGTGTAAGTTTCCTCGCGATGTTTTCCTTCACCGTAAAGCAGTGATAATAAATTCTAATACGCACATAATTTTAGAAAAATCAATGATGCGTGCCTCGGATTCCAACCTCGGACTCCCAATCGAGAGGCAGAGTTTCAACCATTCGTCTTTCACTGCTCAAAACAAAACAAAGCACATTGCTCTTACCTAGGTTAATTATAGGTGTTCATGGGCGGCAGTAGGCACTAACCATCAGGTGAACTGCATGCTCGTTTGCAACTACCATATTATAAAAAGAAAATATTTTTATAGGCTCACTAGCAGTATCCGCGATTTCAGTTTCGCAGACTACAATACAATATAATCTATCCATCCATTAGACATTTGAAATACCCTGCTGAACACAGGCGTCCCTTAATGGGAGTTTTTACAAATAAATGCGACTGACATGAGTATTGGCGACCGCAATTTTTATGCTTCACAGAAAGACGCTGCCCACCACAGATAGTTTCAACCAGTAACATAGTAAGTAGTAGTTCCATATCACAGGAAACAAAGATTAAAAATATATATTTTTATACCTAACCAAAAGCTTAAATTTAAATATTTCACTACAAATTTAACATACAATTATGTACAACATTTCGTAATAGTCTCAAATTCACATGAAGTTGTACTGAAAATATTTGGTATTAATTCCACGTACCTAAATTTTAGATCTAAACTTCAATCAAAATCTCCATCTAAATAAAAAGAACCCATTTTGTTTTTACGAAGCAGTCGGCAATCATTATATAGAAGCTTTCAAACCAAAGCTGTGGAACTTAAAGCTACTATAAAATAGTTTTATTTTAAACACTAGAGTTGAATTCGTTGCAGCATCCGGTAATCCCTGTAGGCTTTCGAGTATATAGAACAGAAAAAGTAAACTGGGAAGCGCGAAATATTTTCAGGCTTTACTCGGTTATTTGGGTATTGTCTGACTGGGAGCGAGAAGAGAGAAGCTAGGTTACTATTTTTTATAATATGCAAGTAGTAAGCGAGCGTACAGTCCATCTAATGGTAATAGTCCAAAGCCTTAGGAAATTACCCACAGAAGTGTCGCTACTCCTAAGGACAAAGTTGGAATGCCTCGGATAAGTATGTCTCCCTTACCACACCCTTCAGACCAGAACACAGCAACGCATAACACAGCTGTTATTAGACAGAAATCAGAAATAGGTGTGGTTGTGCTTTCTGAGTCGGACCACAAATTCTACAACCTTCAGAATGTTGTGAAGCTTATCCGATAATGCGGTTTCAATACTCCTAAATAAAAAAGCGTGATGGTATATAGCCTATAGCCTGCCTCAATAAATTTACTACTCAACACAAAAATAATTGTTCAATTCGAACAAGTAGTTCCTGAGATTAACCCGTTCAACCAAACAAACTCTACTGCTTTATAATATTAGTATACATTTGCCATTCAGAACATCTTGTGTTCTGCCTTATTTAGAATTCGTATTTCAGAGTATTTACCTGACTGTGTCCGAAGGAGGGTAATATTTTTCGAGTGTATGTATGTATGTTTGTTTGTATGTCCATTTTTAGCCACGCACTACAGCCCAAACAATTTGGCGGATTGTGATGTATGATATATTATTAGAATTGTCTCAGTTTGGAAACTGATATATGCTATAGTGTAATTTAAATATGGTGCCTGGAAATAAAGGAAAAAGGGGGGAGACTTTCTTTACTATAACGACATTATGGGTAACAAATGAAAGCTAGTATAGACCAATCCAATCCATATGTTATAGTACTTGTACTTGACTATTTTGATAAAAAATCATATACCTAAGCGTTAAATTAAATATATCATTATGAACAAAAATTTCGCTTTAAGTAGTCGGGTAGTTTTTTTTGTTTTAATGTTTTTTTATTATGTTACTAGCTTATCGTTGACCTGTACACGGTGTGACAAGTTACAAACGAGATGTAGAGTTAGATAAAATCGGGCCAAGGCCACATGCGGTTATCTTTGTTTTAACTTTAAGCTTTGACTTTGACTCTTTTTTACGGTTTTAAGAAATTTTCTGAAATCTCTTTGATGTATGGTTAGGTTTTAGTTAACCTTGTGCTGAACTTTGACTTTGCAGATTTTATAAGCATGTGTACATTTTAGAGCCGATGTCAACTTGGCTTGATTGTAGTCTCGGCACGTAGAAGGAAAGAAGCTAAATTATTGATATTCTCGGATCTGGGCGGTTTGCATTTGATTTCGTGTAAGTCCACAATATGTCTATTTCCACTCACATATTTTAACTAGCTAAAGCCTGCGACTTTGTGTACACAGGAAAAAAAACCCTATATGTTCCCTTTAGGGGAAAATTATCATAAGAACCTATTATAGTAGTTACCTAAATCACGAAATTAATTTGTTGTCTATATGGTGCAATCTTCTATACCTTAGGCTCTGCAATGATTAGTCAAAAAAACTGATACTCTCTTTCTCATAGAAGCAAGTGAACATGAATGAACATGATGTGAACATTTTATAGTTTTGGGTAGATAACTGTTGTACGAAACGAAATAATTTAGATTTTCAGAAACAAATTAGAGATAGTAGCTTCATTTTGTTAACTCGATTGAAGTTGAGTTATCAGAAACCCGTTTAAAATTATGCATTGTTGGTATAATATCGGCGCGTTCCACGCGACCACGAAACATCTTCCCCGCACAAATCAATGGTGTTGATAAATATTTTTTACCTTTGTATTATTATGTACCACACCTATTTCTAGTGTGAAGCATTTCTTGCGTTTCGATGGAAGGGTGTGGTTGCCAGCACACTTTTACATGAGGCGATCATCTCAGTCCTC
>DWLI01003962.1:0-11291 GCA_018249915.1 Cecropterus dorantes dorantes
AGTTAACTAACTCCACTTGAATTTCGAATATGACGGCTAGCTATACCGATTCAAAGTAGTCAATGTTACAGCTTATGCCTTTTTTTATAAAGATAAAATAACAAATCGGCTTGTAGTCCATGCTCACTTGATGGTAAGTGGTTACTACCGCCCATGGACATCTGTAAGCATCATAAAGAACAGGAGTTCTATCTAAAGTGAATCACAGATGCGTTGTCACTTCCGAGGACTGAGATGGTTGCCTCTTATATAGGTAAGTGAGCCGGAGAGCCGAGTCGAGAACGTCTATTGCTCGTACGAGAGTAGACTCGGTCTTTACTTTGTATTTACACTGAGATCTAGCGCACTATAATATACCTTAAAATACATAACATATACCTATAACTAAATCCGGGCCGCTACTTTTTGTCTTCGCCAAGCAGTCGGCTATTTTGTCTCTAAAGATAGTTTCACGACCTGTGTTCTGAGTATTATGATAAACATTTATATTACTTATAATATTCTGTCTGTCTGGAATAAGTAGTCAAATTTTCATACTCAATCCTAAATTTATTTTATGTCAATTAGGCATAGACTAATTATAATATAAATAAAAGCATTTGACATACAATTAAAATTTACGTAAATACGTAGACGAAGGCGAAGCAATTTGAACTGGTGTGTTTGACTTGATTTTATTCTTGTATCGCATTTCTTTCTTCAGTGATTTTACTCTTAAAATACTTTTGAATTTAATAGTTCCTTTAGCTGGTTTCTCACAGAAGAACATGAATGGCCGGCGACAGTCGCCAGTCGTGAGTAGTCCGGAGCGTCGAAAACCACCGCAACGCAAATATTGATTGTTATTATAATTTGTTTCACGACACTGAGAGTCCCAATCAACGATTCCTTCTTCAATACGGTCACCTGAATAGTAGGTATATTTATTAATATTTTAGAGATATTATACGGAGGTACCTACTATGGATAACGATGGTAAAGATTATCTAAAGTCAGGTCAACCCATTATTGTTCCACTGCTGGGTACGGACCTTCTCTCGGAATTAGTTTTAGGCTATAACCCACCGGGATGGCGAAGGGCGAATTAGTAGACCTTATACACTTTTTTTTAGAAAGCTCTCAGGTGCATAAATTGATAAATTGTACAAGTCTAGCCAGCCAGCTCATATTGCTGCTATCACTTGCAAATCATTTAGTTTTATTTATAAGTTATCTCATAATTATCACATTATTATCACGATTGATGGGGAACTTTGGTTTCATGGGAAATAGAAAACTAAAGGATGAAAGTAGCTACTCTTACAACTCATTTTTTAATCTTCGGCACGGTCATATATAGACCCAAGAGAACCTCATTGTCCGAATCGGCAAAAACGAAGAACGGCATAATTGCACGGATGCGCGAAGTTAAGGTCATGGTTAGGTCAGTAAGTAATTATTGGTCGCTGGCGCAAAATCTTATACAGCAGCACTTTTGTACCTACATAGGATGATATTTTTTTTTTATTTGAATGGGTTTTTTTTCGCCGACCTATTCTTATTCATTTTTCATCAATCTTTTGAGAAACACTGCTGGTTATACGCCTCATCTTATGGGTTCTTACCAATAGTAACCGCGCCTGGTTTGTTGGTGAATTTAATATTTCCTGCATTAGATAACTACATATTTTTATATTGGACAACAAATGAGCTTTCACCTTTTGCGACACAAACCTTCAACCAAACCAAACCATAACTAATAAAGTATCATGGTAAAAGGCAAAGATGAATTTTGTCCAGAGTGATTAAATAGTTATTTTAAAAAATCTATATGTAAGGTCGTCCATTGAAAGTTACACATAAGGTGGATTCGGCGACATTTTGACTTACTCTCTTGGTGAGATGCAATCAGAATTGTTTGAATCCCCCGTCCCACGTTTTGTCTATAATCTCATCCGCTCGACGTAAAAAGCACACCACAACGTACCATGTACAGTTCTGTAGTGATGTCTCTGAAGCAAGTCACTGAAGCCCATGAATGCAAAGTCATCAGGCGTCCTATGCTTTTCAACGTTTTTGAACTCTTCCCGTAAGTGTTCAGCCTCCTCGTGAGAGTTCAGGATGGCAAGGTACCCACCAGCAGCGAGACAGGTTGAATATGCGTCATGCCATGTTTGTCGTTCCTTGTGAGTCATGTAACATGTGTCGTTCGGTCCTAGTTTCCAACCTGTTAGATATTTTTTTCTTTATTTTTGTACAACAATCTGTCGCTTTAGGGATATTCGGAAGTATGACAGATAGTGCTTCCTGAAGCGTAATGCGCATGTTAACTATGCCATATCAAGTGATATAAATAAGATTTACATTACATTATCCAACGGGAGAGGTCTGAAGCGTCCTCTACCCTGCTGCTTTAAAGATAATTAATTGCCCTACATAATAATATGTTCGTTACTTGCGCATTTTAATTTTGAATTTAATTGACCGCGAGTTGAGTTCCGAGGTCTTTTTTACAAAAACACTGGTAAAATGCAAATAAAGAAAATTTTGCCGCCCCACACAACGTGCCGGGTCAAATTTTCCCCTCCTACGCTACGGCATTGCTGTTGCTTATGAATAAGCCTAGGTAATGTAGATTTGTCTTTCTTGTTTAAATTGTTCCAACAATTCTGTAATTAATGATAAAGTTCTTACGTAACGCAATTACTTTGGTATTGTATGACAGTATTATATTCACCTATTCGGAAAAAACACGAATAAACATGGATAGATTATTACCAACAGACGCAATAACGATTGCATATAACAGTAGTGCATAACGAACCTACCTATAAATTATAGGTACCTATTATTTGTCAATGTAGATAAGTAAAACTAAAGACCTTCCAAATAAATCTTTAAATATACGTACGTGGATCAAACGTATCGCATTTTTCGTAGTAACTAACTTGTTTCGCATTAACTTTGCAAACAAAAGGCAGAGCCTCTGAACACGGGTTAACGAATAGATGACCATTCCTGCGCATCGCCACGCACCTACCGCCGCTGTGCTCGGGTTGTTTCAACTGCCACAGGAGATCTAATATTGAGTCTTGTATAGCGTTACCTGTATATTAAAATTATAGATTTTTTAATGGAGATACAGTTCTGATGCGACCCTACACGTCATAAATAAAGACATGTCAAAGCATATCTGTTTTAACTTTCAGATTAATCAAAACGTTTTTAACTTCGATTTTCGTTTCTCTGATTAGATAACTGATCATAGAACATAGATTTGTGGTCTACAGGTCTATTATTTCTTTATTATTATAGTTTATGTTGTGTGACATGTACCCACTAACGTATAAAGAATGTTGAGTCTTAAGTCTTATCCAGCAAATGTTGAGACTCAATATGCGGACAATATGAAATAATCGCAGTAAGGAACCTTAGACTTAGCACGATTTTGTCTAGATTTCATTAATTTTTAGAGATAAACAAGCAGCTTCATCGAGATTTGACTAGTTTTTACAGAATGTTTTTGGTGGGACTCTGGATAAGACTAGACTAAACAACTTTCGAGACGCATTTTCGTTTCATTGACTTTAAAATCTCAACGATTCTAAAGAAAATTCACTTCAAAAACGGAAAGAGTTTTGGATAGAACCGAGAGGCTTAGCTTACCACGCAGAGTAACAAAAGATCGTTCCGAGTAGAAGTCATGTATCCCAACATACACGCCCTGATACTTGCTAAGCATCGAGGATATCAGGACCGGTATGCTGTCCGCCTCGTCCAGTGACTCTGGTATTATCAGCTCTGCCCCCTCCGCTTCACACCGTATACGTGCTTGGACCCAATTGGCGGCTGTATGCAGCTTGTAAAATGCACCGAATGCCTTTTCATATCTGTAGTCGTCTCTGAACTTCGGGCGTTCTGATTCTGTTTTAATTCACACTGATATTTTATTTACGGGCAGTTTAATGTGAATCGAAGCAGGTAGGCAATTAAAGGAGAAGAAACCGTCAGAAAAAAGCCTTAGAAGTTTGTCATTCGAATCAATTCATCAAAGATCTCGCAAAATAAAAACCATGCCAAGGCGAAAGACTTTTCGGTCTGGATGTAATGCCTTAGTCGCGTTCGACGATATCAAAAGTAATAGTAGCAGTATTAGGCAGGGCTGACAACAAACGGTGTTTAAGAAATCTATATACAGCATGCTTGTAAAAACCTATACCTATAGGATCTTCAATCCGTTACTTATTAAAAAAAACTTCAGAAAAGTTTTAGATGTTAGCAACAAATGATATTTTACATAAAATAATATGGTATGGTATATAGACGAAAGTTTGTGAGAATGGATGCACGTTTCTTACCCCATCTGACAAATAATGCTCATCGGATTTAGGTAAAATATACTAACACAGAATGGAGCCGTGTGTAAAACCTTGTTTAAATATACTTTAGAAAATCTCAATAACTCGAGTACATTTTTATTGTCTGAATTATTGAATCAATCAATAGTATTTCATTGTAATAGTTTTTTTATTAGAACATAAATGATTGTAACTTACTGGTAAACATAATTAAAAACACAAGAAAAACACTCTCTCGTGCGTATGGGATGCTTATCATTTTTAGTCATAGCTAATCACATTTTTATTTTTTTGATTGCGAAATATGCATGTCCAAAAGCCACGTCATGTTGGACGCGAAATGACTGGCACTCATGTATACATGTAATCAGTAACCACTGCAATCATTTTCAAACCGGAAAATTATCTTTACCTAGTTATCATAATGGGTGAATAGAAATACAATGCCTGTAATAATTTGCAATATTTTTATTCTTCATACAAACAACACTGCAAGAACATAAAAATATCACACGATGTAATAAGGAAATCTACAACTCGAACTTAATCTCCTCACAAAACGTATAATTACACTTTATAAGTGTCATGATTCCTGAATAAATATGCAACTACATACAAGATTACATACAGTTTACTCAACACGGTAAATAATAAATATATTTACAATCTTTAAATTGTGTAATGTTTTACAATTCATTTAAAAGCAATATTCAATCACACCTACTATTTACAAGATCAATGATCAAATAAGGTACACAATAAGGAACGGAGAGGCATGTAACATCAAAGAAACGATGAACTCAAAGGAATATGAACTATGCAGAGTAGGTACCAAATAATTATCATTTTTCTATATTACAGAACCAATATCACAAAAAGACTAGTTATTCGTACAAGAAGAATTATTGAGTGGTGCTTCATTTTCATAGTAAATAATTAGCTATTATTAAGTGTGAATAAATTGCGCATTGTATATGAGTATATCCATTCGCTATTACACAATAAAGACAAAAGCTTTTATGAATACAACAATGGTATATGAATACGACAACTTCATTCACGACTGACATAAGACATGAGCATAAGACCACTAAGGAAGGATGGATGGCAATTATTACCAGAGATATTTCTTTTTATTTAGTGTCAATCTAATAAATAATGTTGTAATACGATACAATTAAGTCAGCTGCTAAAAGTGAGACATTAAATTGCTTTCAAGTAAAATGTATTGAGAGAAGATGGCAAGTGGTTGAAAAATGGAAAGATATCTAAGTTATATAACTTATATACTAATAAAGAACACCAGACTATTTTAATAGCGCTAAATATACATATATAACATATAGATATAAAGAAAATATATAACACAATTTATCCAATCAGGCTTCATTTCTGATTTTTAAAGCAGAAAAGGCATTTTTGCAGTTTTACCGCTGAAGCACACAGGGTTGTTACACAGCCCTAATTTTTTATTTTCTTTTTTAAATAATATTTTCCCTATTGACTTTTTAATATTGCCATTAAAATAATGCTGCGAATTTCCACAGTAAAATACTGAATCCTTCACACAGATATTAAATATGTAAGAATACAAAAATACTGGTTCTATAAGCAATCTAATAAATTACTCTATTTTTAACAAATTTTGCAGGAAATATCCACAGATGTGCAACGCATACATATTTATAGAGAATCTGATGAAATCTGTCAGGATATTCTAAACAATTCTTTTGTTTTTTCGCTATATAGGTGAGCCAAAGAATTGTGAGATGGGAAATATTTTAAAAATTACAAGAATTCCTTGTAAAATTTCTTTACTTTATCACTTGTATTTAAATATTTTATTATTCATTAAGAAATTAAATTTCAAAGAACATGATGTAAAACAATATTTAAGGCAGAATAAATACAGTCAATTTGGGTAACTTTCGAATTTTCTTGTAACTTTGAATAAAACTTCATAACTCTTTTTTTTTTCAGAATAAGAGTTTAATCTTACATATGATATTTAAGTTATCAAAATCCATGATTTTTTTTTGATTTTCAAATTAGTTCCGTTCAAAGATACCTAAACCCTAAGGTAAGTTTGAATGCTAATGCCTAATTTCCTCGGAAATACAGTCAATATTTAAAAAAATCCGTATAAAAGGACACTTATTAAACAATAAAACTCATATGTTTTATTGATATAAGGTAATACCATTCTTTTATATTTAAAAAAAATCTGAGAAAATTATTCAAAGTTACCCAACTTGACATTAACGTAAATGCATTAAAAACTTAACACATTAATATATTTTTTTAATATTTACAACCACAAACATTCAACAGCACCTTAATAATATAATAAAATTAAAAAACAATTGATAAATATTTGAACAATTTTGTATCTAAGTATACAAAAATTTCCTAAATATTTCATATGAAGCATTAATAACACCCCAGCTTAAAAATGCCCTAGATATATTGAGTAAAGCCCCATGATAGAAATTAGCAAATTTAAAGTCCCTTTTACGTAAAATATATCTAAATTCATAAGCAATTGTTCGGTGTGGACCTCCTAACTCACATTGCATAGCAATTTTAATAACATTTAATGGGTAAAAGAGGGTGCTAAGAAAAGCGCCTATAGATGCTCCAGCGATGAAATTTTGTACACCATTATAAACAACATTTTCTTGTTGTGGCAGTCTAACTTTTATCTCATCTCTGATTATAAAGAACATTGCATTTGACGGGCCGTTTCTTAGTAATATTGGAACAAGTCCTCTATAAAATTCCTTTATACCATAGTGCCTTGCAATATGTCGAGCAGCATGAGCTGTGTTCTTAAATTTTTTGTGATATTTTGGGTGAATGAGTAGAGTTTGTAGCCTCTCAAATGGCATAAGAGTAGCCTCAAAGCAGCCTGCCACCATGCCTGATACTGTTTTGGCAACATATGGATTAATTTTTTGCTGCAGCAAAGGTTGCAGACACTCATCGTAGACTCCAAACATAAGGGACATGGATATGGACCTCTGCAGCAAAGGTGGGAGCATACCCCTGTACAAATACCCCAGACCTTCTTTCTGTAGTTGGTTCAATGCAAACGTAGCTTCAACTCCATGCATCATCTGCAATATAGAAAAATAACATCATAATCCTTCTCTGATATGCGCAAAGTATGATAAGAATGTTTGATATGACAAATAATTGTTTGATTGGCAATACAAAATTGATAACTATTTCTATAGCAGATATTAAATGAGTGAACAACATATGTTATTTTGTATTACAGGAAATATAATTGTATGTATGATTTATGGGCACAGTGGACTATGGCCTAAAACTCTCTCTCTTTCTAAAACAAAACTAAAATATTGGGTTGACGAGTATGATTTCTAACATGAAGTTTACTCAAAACTACAGACTTCTTTATCTTTTCTATTTTTATTTTTGGCAATGATCACATTTTTAGGAATTATTTAAAATATACTGTTTTGTAAAGACGTGCCTGATACAATTCTGTATCCAGTAATAAATTATTATCAACAAAGAATTGTATAGCATAATAAAAGAATTCACAAAGTTTAGTAGCAATTAAAAGATTCATTTAATAGTATTATAAATTTCCATTCGAGCAATTAACTATAATTATATTAAAATATATAGTTAATTGTTAATAAATAAACTTTTAATGACCTAGGTAAATTATGATTTTATAGAATGATATAAGAATTGAATAGATCAGTTTATAAATGCCATTAAATGTAGTTTATATTAAGTAATTAGTTGTTATAAACTTATCACATGTTTTGTCTTAAGGCAGCAACGAAAGAAGTGTTGTGTTTAAGTGTTTTTAAGTTTTCAAGCTAGTAACATCATTAAAATATTAAAACAAAAAACCCGACTACTTAAAACGAAATGAGACAATTCTAATGATATACCATACGTCACAATCCGTCAAGCCATTTGGGCTGTAGCGAGTGCCAAAAAATAGACATACATGCAATCAAACATACAAACATACTAAAAAACATTACCGCCCTTCTGACATAGTCGGATTAAAACAAGAACTTATATCGGTTTTGTCTGGTATAGACACATCTATAGTCATTTTAAAAAAAACTCTTGATTGAGGATTGATTACAGTTACCTTCATAACACTTTCTACACTAAACAACAGCCCATGGTAGTGGACCGGTCACCACACTGGTCACCACACCACAGACACACTGTGTATTTTAGGTTTGTTGTCTGACCAGACAGATATCTGAATAATCTGATATTTGTTCTAGGTATGCCTATGTATTTGTCTTTAGTTGTAAAACCCTAGTACAGGGCTGTGAGGAACAGAAGACTTATCTTGATATAACAGTAACTACTTATCGACAAGTTTATTGCATGCATGTTTGATGGTACAATTAAATTCAAAATTTATTACCTGTCTAAATATGAGCTTGTTCAGTGGATAACTAATGAGTATATTGCAAAAGGCCGCTCCCCCGCCACATACATACTCCCTCCAATGGTTCTGAACATTCCGCCCCGGCATGGTTATATTGCCTTCATTCAGGCAATTCTTTTGAAGCAACTGGCGCTCGGACATGTCCTATTTATTGCTATCACATTGCATTATTTGTTTTTCTCCATTTTCTAAAAAAAAAAAACTGATTTATTTAAAATTTGGCATCGTACTCGGATGTCACCTTATCAAGTACATCGATATATCCAATACGAAATTTTTCTACGGAACCTATGGAAGTATTAACTAAGTAAACATTTGAGATGGGTTTAAATTTTTTATCACTTAAAATATAATGAATTTGTTAATTAACGTCCACGGTCACACAAAAAAAATATCTTGATATTAACAATTAACATGTAGCGGGCCAACTGAAATTATACCTGGTTATAAATTGAAGCATGTTACGTATTTCACAAACGTTTATTCCCTAATTTTTTGTCAATGCCATTTTATAATCGTGTCTAATACTCTCTTAATTGGATACATATATGAATACTATATTTATTCCGTGCCTCCCTTACACTTTATCACTCATAATTGTCATAGGGGAATATTTTTTAATATATTTGGATAATCCAAGAACTACTCTCACAGCAAAAAATTACAAGAACCGAAAATGACAATTGACAGCTGACTGACGTACTTCAAGTGCTTGCGGATTTTTCAACTGCTGTCAAAATATATTTTTTTATTACTGTTTACGGCCTTGGTTTCTTGTCTTTCAGCCTAAATTTAATACTGTCATAATAAATGAAAATTACATTGGTAAAATAAATTGATAATTTCATGTTGTATTTTGTAGTTTTTATACCTTAGTGGCAAAGTAGTTGCAAATATTGACGAGCATTTTTATATTATCAAAACAAAGGAATAAATTTATAAATATTCTAAGTGTTGCTCAGCGATGTAGAAGTTTCAGTAATGCCATTAATGATTATTATAATACTTACATGAATACTCATTATACTTATGACAAACGATGTTTTAGATCTCTTGTATTCCCTCGTCTAGCGACTTTCGATGTTGAGCTTAGCTTGGAATTGTTCGTACTAGCAATACTAATTCAAAAGTCAGTTGTGAAATTGTCATCGTTAATCATCGTTTTATTATGTTTTGGCTTGAAATAACAACGTTTCATTCCTTTACTAACTTTGGATTTGATGATATCCTGCGGTTACACATTAATTTCTAAATAGAGTATATTGTTAATAATATAAATTCTGTGTTAATAGGCTGGTTTCGTAAAACAAAACTGACGACAGACGATATCATTATTTTACTGGGATCATGGCAGCGGTATTAAAAAAGAGAGCTTTAGCCGAATATAATAAATCTTTTCAAGTAAGTTTATCATATTAATTTATCTTAGCTTTTACAAAATCATACTTAATTGTATTGATTTCACCCATAATATTTTTAAAACTGTCATAACCTAAAAATGTCAACAATCTAAATTGTTTCAAATGTTATTTCAGGATGGACCACCGTCAAAGAAGCTGCATCTGGCTAAGAAACCGCTAATTGGCAGTTCTGCTGCAGCATTTGTGGGCTTGCTGGAGAAATGCAAATCAAGCGATGAAGCATTACAGCTGCTATTGCGCATTTCCGACTGTCTCCAATTCCAGGAATCGGACGTGGAGGAGGCCATCAAAAAGCTTTCAGAACACTTCCAGTCTGAACAAGAATCGGTGGTTAGGGTGAAAATTTTGTGGCTATTTTGTGACATTGGGTTGGAGTGCCCTGGAGCCAATTTAAACAATCTGATAGATGAGACTATCCACTTGATAAAAAATGAAACTTCACATAGGGTAAGTAATACGTTGAATCAATTTTTGGTAACTGCATTCCACAAACAAATCAAGAGCATAAAAAGACCAGATCTTCATTTCTGACTAAATCATAAATTATGATAACAATTCCTCATTGAAGTTCTAACACTGTGTAAGTAATTTTCGGGATTTTTTTAGTAGAGACAAAAACCGATTAATTTTATATAGAAACAACAAAAGTACCATTTTGTACTTTTAACTTTCTGTAATTTTAAGGTTTATATTGATTGAATCTTGTTTCTAATTGGATGAAACGACACATATTTCGATTCCAAAGACGATGATTTTGAACATGTCAATTCGCAAAAAAAAGTACTGACACAGTGTTAGAACTTCAACGACAAATTGCTATATCAGATATTTTTGTGCAATAAATTAACTTATAGATGTTAAAAAAAAAAGTTTATAAACTTTAAATATGAAAGGGTGATCATACATATTTTTCCAGAATTGGCAATTAGTTTTAAAATGTTAAAGAATGAACACTCTTAGTAAATTATTATATTAGACCTTTTTCCGCCTTAAAACAGCTCTTAGGCTTTGAAAGGGTGTGGTTGTTCGTTTATCGATACATATGTGATTAATTTAGAGCCTATGTTTTATATAAAGTTGCTC
>DWLI01003963.1:0-11289 GCA_018249915.1 Cecropterus dorantes dorantes
AGAAAAAGATAACAGTGTTGACGAGTCGTACATGATTGAAATATGATTGATTTTCTGATAAAAATCAGTATTCGGGCCAATCCTTTTTGTGGATTATTTTGTGGATTACCAATATTTGCTCGCAAACAAGATATTTGTAAGAAGTATTAAAATATAGTAATCTCAAATACATATTATACCTCTATTTAAGTAGATTTTAAGGTTAAAGATATTCCTCAAAGTCAAACTTAAATACAGTTAACAACAATATTGTAGTAAGTAAGTAAACAAACGAAAACGGAGCCATAATGACCTTGGTTGGCTTGTCAGATTTAGTAAAAATTTTATTCTATAAAAAAAAATATTAAAAAAAACTGATCGCGTAAATTGAATTTAATTTTAGCTGCTAAAGATTATCGAAATTTAAGTTATGGAATAGCCTATTCTGCCTTTAATATTTCGGGAGGCGGCGCTGAGAGGGTTTTAACATAGCATTTTGTCCACATATCTCCTCGTTATTTACCACCGAAGCGAGTCGCGTGCTTAATGTTTCCCATTACGTTGAAAACTGGCCATCTCACTGTCCCAATATTAGTTCTCACATGTCGGGACCGTATTCCGGCAAACGTGAACCCGTAAGAATCTATTTACTTTGTGACCTTTGCCTCCCGAGGGAGCGGACCTCCATCTTCCTCCGCACCGACTCCGTACATTATAAATCAGGTTTCTGATATATTAAAGGGTTCGTCGACAAAACGGTATGCAAAGTTTTTAGACCTGTATTACCTTACATTAATTTCATTACGGAGGTGTAGCTCCGTTTTGTACACAAACAAATTATGCCAAATTGAAATATTTATTTGTTATTGAATGTGAAATACTCTTAAACTCGTTAATTAAATTTTAATTAATTATTTGTGAATACTTATTCAAAATTCTTTTAATGAGCAATATTATATAACGATAAAATTTAATAACCCTCTACTATTGGAGATCAAATTGTCCGGTTGTTGCTAAAGCTTGTAAAAGCTACGGATCGTTCAGTTGAGCTTCCCATACAATAGGTATATTATAATATTTAGGTGCAATTTGGGTATAAAATTTTATTACCACTTTTTGGTCAATATGCTAATATTACATCACAACATACACATTAAGGCGTGAGGTGAATGTTACAATATGATTTAAGTACTTTTAAAGTATTATTATTTAAATGTCAAGAAATAAAAGTAATAGTGATAGTGTTATTTAAATGTACTCGTATCATGAGTTTAACGAAGTAACAAGTCTTAAATTATATTTCTCAATCACATTTCGTATAAATTTAGTATAGCACTGAACAGAAAAAAACCAAGCTAAAAGCCAAGAAATAAAATAAAATTAAACTTCCATCCGTTTATCAGTCTTTAGAAGTCCACTGTAGGACAAAGGCCTCCTCTATACGGTGCCACTAACCAATCATGTGCCTTCTGATTCCAATGATGTCCCGTTTATCCCCAGGTTATCGTTCCATGTGGTCGGAGGGCGACCTGTACTCTTTTTGCATGCGCCATTTGAAAAACTTGATGCTTGCAAATTAAACTTGAAAGAGTTAAATTTTGAATAAATTTTATAGGCGACGAATAGAAAATCAGGAGTTATTCTTAAAAATACTCTTACCAAACTGGTTTGAGAGCGGGTCGTTTATGAAGTCTCGGTTATTGTGCATATTGTTGTACGGAGCTCGCGCCTCGCGGTACTTTGCCGGTTATTGCAGATAGCACTTTGTTCGCCGACGTGGGCGGGCGGCGAAAGTGTCTATAAAATATGAATTATTCGCTCCAGTTCGGTTTTACCGGTTTTAAAGTCTTTGCAGCCGTCAGCGGAATCTGAGCGTAACGTTTATTTAAAATTAATATTGCCAATAGGGAACTTTCAATAAATCTTTAAATGCAAGTATTTTACTTACAGATTTGTTATGCTAATATATATGTTCCATGTGATGAAATAACAAGGCAGGAGCGAATTAATTAAGACAAACAGATTTAAAATAAAATAAACTATAAATAAAAATAAACGCTTTTACAAACAACAACAATAACTTTACTTTTAAACTAAATTTTCTTGATTTGACTCATCAAAGTGTTGTTTACAATCTAGTTTACAATCTATGATTTGAAATTAAGTTTCTATTTGAATATCTCATTCAATATATTTTGAGTTTAAATTCGGATCGTTCACTTTTCAAAAGTAATTTAAAGTAATATTCGTAGCACTGAGACATTCCGAATCACGAATGTTTACCCGCAAAAGTTTTATTCTAAATGTAAATTCCAATTTCTAGATGTATAAAGCACTCGAACGTCAGAACTTTACAAAATTGAAATCCATAAATATGAAGATTAAAACGAAGATCTTGCTTGCGATGAAAAATATCTCGTAGCAAAATTCCATATTTTACCATAATATGGAAACGCATCAAGCGATATGAAAAATCGACGTCAACCTTCCTTCGGAGTCTAATTTGTGGATTCTAGAAGTGAAATATGCTAAAATAATATAGAAGACCTGCTGCCATTACACATGGCTCCGATGTACCGTGTCCATTTATACATATTAGGTGTTTAGATCAATTAAGAAATATATGTATTACTTTAAGACTAACTTATTAAAAATAACATTACAACGTAGTTCTTATTAGACAATTGAAACAAGCAAAAAAGGAACACAAACAAAAAACGGAATCATAGAGCACATTCCAAGTCATAGATACCGAATTTGTGGCCATTTACAGAATTGATTTACTAATAATGCGTAAAATATCGATACACTTGATAAAATGACCTGTTATAATATCTTAACCAACTTATCGCTAAAACTCTTTAATCGTATATTCATTGCGTTTCAGTTTAACTTTCAATACTCATTGAAGTAAGATAGAGATGAAACGAATGAAATTGAATTTTATTAATATACAGACGCATTTGCTAAACGTTGGTAGCTGACAGTACTTACTACAAAACAATGTTGAGTAAGTACATACAATAGCAAATCAGCTGTGCGTTTGATATCGATATGAAATAACTTAAGTATAGTAATGAACATTTATTTATTTATTTATTAAGCTGCTAACAGCATTATACGCCATTTAAACTTTTACGTTTACAGTTAAACTTTTAAATACGGGTCTGGTGTGAAAGCCAATTGTAGACAAGAACGACATGTAATATTATTTGAATAAAGAATTTGTGGATAACAAATCGATACTGTCTGCGACCATTTTACATACCAATCATAATACGCATTGAAGGCACGATATATTAAACTGTCTGTAATTAAAAATAGAATCAAATATAGTCTTAGTAACCGTTTTAAAATAAAACTATAAGCGACCATGTCTAGCTGCTATATATCTGACGTTCTTTATGGCATCTGCTTACTGTTGGCCTCATCGCATTTATTTGATGGCGCTTCGGAAACAAATAGAGATGACGGTAGAGAGATAGAGGCGAAATGTCGTTCGGGCGGCTTCACGAAGCGGCGAATGTAAAATCGTCTATTGTATTCAACCCCTGAATTTATGATGCCAATAAAAGAACATGGTTTCTTAAAACAGGAGAAATGTTACTATAATCTGAAAGCTCCTTCTACTTTATAGTAACATTGTGTAAGGTAAGTTTAATATACCATATACTCAATTTGGTTTTCAGAGCCAGCTCTACGCGCGCTACACTTTAGATTTTTATGTTGATTATAAAACATTTTGGAGGATTGTGTCTACTTTACTTTTGATATAACATAAGAATGTATCATAAGTAAAACCGCTTTAATTGATGACAGATTGCTGGCGACAAAACTTTTTATGCCCCGTCGTTAGGCACAGGTCTCATAATTAGTGAGGGCGGTATCATATTACGCCTCTACGCTTTAGTAAGAATTGGAGACGAGAAAGAATTAGCGAAGTGTCAGTAACAAAAAAAAAACGTTTCTTGGTTTCATTACCTTACCAATATATTGTTTTACTTCTTAATAATATTCCATAGACGACAGTTCTGAGGATATATATATGTTTATCATCTTTTAAGCAAAAGCTTATTACGGGAACAAACTTGAAAAAACGGGCGGAGCAGCGAAAATAATCTAGTACTTCAATATTTTTCGGTATCATAAAACTCCCTGTATGTTTGCAAGTAGTGTACACATAAGACAACATTTCCGCTTCGGAAACTGGTGTAGTACGAGCATGTTTGCTAACAGCTATTCGACTAACCAATAAGCGTATCCTCAAACAAACTTATCGTATCTGTACTGCTAATTGATTAATCGTGTTGGCTGGGTATGCTTCCTAATACCGACGTGTTATTATAAGTTAGTAAGTACATATAATTTACAACCTTGCTTACAATACCTATGTCCTTAGTTCGAGTTTATTGCGTATACTTAAAACAATCATTGCAATGATGGACGATATGTAAACAATGATCAATTTAAGAAAACGTAATCCTTTGTGTTTTATGTCTATACACTCTATACATATATTATAAATGTGAATGTGAGGGTTTGTTTGTTACGCTTTCACGCCAAGACTTTTCAACCGATTATCATGAAACTTTGTATACATATTCTGAGAGGTGTTAGAAAAGACATAGGATACATTTTATTAAAAAAAAAGTATATATTTTGACACACATGATAGTCTGTCAAAAAATTGGAAAACGCGAGCGAAGCCGCGCCTACCGCACCATAGCGTTCAAATCACTCAACTGCCAGAATTCGTAATTAAGCACCATTATGCCTACAAAGTGGCTGGGCCAAGTCGAATTATTATACACGTACTGATATTTCCCATCAATAATCTGTTGCTAATTCCTCGTGTATTGGATAATAAGACGATATTTGGCGAGCAAATATCGTCTCACTTCATTATACTCAATAGTCCGCGAGCTAACGACGCGCAAACATGATTATATGGGGCGCGGCTCGTTACAAATACCAGGGCATTTTTCTATGAATACGGCGAATCGTTTCTGTATGAAATAAATTACGCGGAACATTTTAATATACGTTTTATCAACCACACATGCTATAACTAAATGAAGTAATTAATTAAAATAAAGAAAAGTTAAAACGACATAACACGATTTAAAACTGTGGTTCGACTCCGCAAGCACCATCGTCATATCTATTTCTACCTAGTAACAGCAATGGAATGCATTGTTGTGTTTTGTTCTGAATGGTGTGTTAAAGGAGATATACTTGTGGTAAACAATCCATGCCAACTTAGTCCTCAGGAGTAACAACGCATCTTTGGCTATCGGCAGGTGATGATAACAGCCATCACGTGGATTGCATGCTCGTTTGTTACTTCAATGCGATAAAAAACTTTAAAATGACTTTAATAATTTCAATTTTAAAATTGATACTGAGTGATAATTATGCATAGGTATAGTATCAAGCGATTAATATCCCACTGCTGGGCATCGGTTGCCTTCGTCAATCGTGAAGGGTTACAGTCGACTACGCTAGCCGAGCGTTTAGTAAAGTTTACAGATTTTTATATACAGGTACGTTAGTGTGGTGTTACGTAAATTAAGGGACATTTTTCAGGAGGGTGTGTAATATTGAATTCTCGTCCTACACACGTATAAAGGTACGAAATGAAATCTCTTAATTTTGTTTGGGCCTACGGGGGCACTTACAATCGTCAGTTACATTTATTTTTATTTACACTACCACCGGATCGGTATACGAACTCAACTGAAAATATCTGGCATAAAATTCAGTGAGTTTGTATTTTTTGTTTGTAAAATATATTTTTTTAACACTATTTGTTTTTATGACAACAAAATCTAGTTCCAGTAGCTTACTTTACATTTGACTAAACATGAGGCTTGTTCGGCAAGATAAGCCAAACTTTGACAATTAATCAACTATTGAAAAATATTATGTATAATGCTCAGTCCCAAACTGTTTTGTCTTCTATGTGATGTATATTTGATTTTTTATGATATTGTATTGATAGCATTTTACACATAAATATTTTATTGATGAACAGTGGCAACACAGCTGCATCTTTCTAAAAAAATCCGTGGATTATACTTGTTTGCTATCTTGTAAATATGCGTGAACATTTTTCCACATTTTCATTGTTTTTTCCTGTATTTTATAACTATATTTAACCGACAGCCATGAATCATAAGCTTGAATACAATAATAATAATATTTATTTTTAAAATCGCAAGTTACAATTACAATCATAATGGGGTCTGGAGCATACTTTTAAGCGCCGAGCGCCCGTATTAGGATGCTCCGCTCTTCCAGTAGTTACTTTATCAACTAACTTACTAGTAGTTATTTAATCAATATGTCCCTCGTTTAACCGAAACAAGTGTATAAATAGATTTCTAAGCGTTTTTATTCATCAATAATTAAAGTCAATTATATTTTTAACTGACTCAAGACCGACCTAATGGAAAGATATTTCATATCGCTAATCCGCACTAAACCAGCTTAGTGAAGTAAGATCTAGTCTTGCCTAGATATATTGTAACGGAGCATATATTGTTCTAATACAAAGAATCTTACGGACATAAACATCTGTTGGCCAAAAATCTGATTCTGTCCTGACTATAATACAAACAAAAACAGGATTTCGCTTTATTCAAAAACGTAGCATTAAGCTGTAGAAGTAACTTTATTATATATATACTAAAACATTTCTTGTCCCCTGGGCTCCCAATGTTACAGGTGGTTTTGTGCTTATGATTAATGGCCGTACTTGTATATCCGTAAAGTTGGTTTATATCTATGTCCCTATTTTTTACTTGATGCTATTTAATGAGAAAACACAACTTTCCACTTTTTTGTAGGTATGCATTGGAAAGAAGGAACCAGTATTAACGCTCTTTAAAGATTAAAGTTTTTCTCCTGTGTTGTGTGTACCATGTATACGTACAAAGACGAATTCACAAATACCCAGAGTTGGTTGTCGTGATCATATACAGCTAGCAGTGATATCATTACACCAGTTACTGCTTGCTCGCTTGCTGCACCAGTTACCCCGGAGTGCAACGACGTGCATGAACTCATCGTGGAAATTTAATTATGTATGGTAAACTGTACAATCATTAGTAAGGTAATTTGTCTGAGGTTATTATTTTTACTAACTACTAATAGTTAGTAAAAATAATAACTTCAATTTTACTGCGTTGTTTGATGCACAAATAATGCCTAATGAAACCCGAGGTAGAAGAGTCCTCGAATGGAGACCACGTCTGGGCAAAAAGAGTACACGGGGGGGAACCCCATCAGGTGAACTGATGACCTGAAGAAGACGGCGGACTACCGCTGAATTCAGATGGCGCAGGACCGGTCGAAGTGGTGCCGATTAGGGGACACCTATGTCCAGCAGTGGACTTTCATGGCCTGACGGAAGGATGGATATAATGAAACCTTCAATCGGAGAGTCCGTGTTTCATGGTCCGGGTACGTAAATCAAATTTTTCAAAGTTATGTACAAAGAAATTAATTATTACTCACAAAGAAAATTCTCAAAGGTATGTAAAGTCTACTAACTTGCACATCACAAGAGCGATAAATTATTAGCCTAAAGTCCTATCAGTCTGAGAGAAGAATCATGTCCAGCAGTGTGTCATTGATACGATAACGACGACTTGTTTGACTAAACTGGAGTAATATACTTCCTTCCAACTCTATAAAGTATTCTGAATCACAAAATGTATAGCATAATTCGGACAATAATCAAAAAATAAACAGAAAACATACGCAACAAGTATGTAGACGAGTTTTTAAATACGAAGATACTCATTTATAATTTAGGAAACCGTAACGAAGAAAAGGTGGAGGTCGGTTCCCGCGGGATGCGCAGGCAGAGTTAAATAGATTCGTAAGGGCGAGGCCCGGCCGCGGTTCGTTGTGTTGGTGACTTTTTTGCTTCATTGAAACATACGATATGTATATAAATAGGATATGGAAGGATTTTTTATCCGTTGTCGTCGTAGATCGGTTTATTTAGATTTTTGGTCGATCACGGAAATGGCGATACTTCAATGACGTCACTGATTGATTTATTTCGGGTAATTCAAAGAATATTGCTAGGGATATAAGAATAGTTTATAATTATAAGACTATTCATTTATTGGAAACAATTTATATGGTTAAATCAAATCAAATGAAAGTTTGACATGAATGAGATTATATCGACATAGACTTACAATATCTATACACATAAATAATCACTACGGATAAATAAGGTTCCTATGTTTATTTGTATTTCGATTGTATTTCTATAGACTTTATCAGGAATGCTGGTAAATACATGCATGCAATGTATTTGCATATACAACTGTTACCCATATACTAAGTTACTCATACACTGTAAGTAGCGACATATATATATATATATATATATATGGAAGCCATACTACTGATGCGCTCTACCCATAAGAACTATGAGATAGTTTGTATAAGTGTGTCTTCCTAACCAAACACTGACCCTAAGGCAGAAATGGGTGTGGCGGTATAGCTTTCGCAGTCCGACCACAGTCTAAGGATGTTTCTAAAACCTTCTGATTTCTTAATTACTTACCGTCGCGTTCGTATTTTTACGATCACAACAATATATATAATTATTTTCATTTTTTTTTTCCAATTTAAAAAGAATCATGTACTTCTTTTCTGCAGACTTAATTTAATAAAAAGGTTGTGTCCCGTACAGCGGCGTCGTGGAAACGTACAAACGTACAAAAGTACAAAGGAAACTTCTCAGCGCCCGCCTACTGCGCGGATGTCCTCATTTTGTACAACACTACATACATGTCTGTAGTCACAGTGCTTGCCATAATATATCATTATTTACTAATAGGTATTATGAACGACACCGACCCATTACTGTCCCAATGCTGGGCACGTGTCTATTCTCAGAGTAAGAGGGGTATAGGCCATAGTCCACCGCGCGGGCCAAATGTGGTTTGGTAGAGTTCATAGATCTTTTAGTACTTTTGCTTTGAAAAATTTCAAGGGTGTAAGTCAAGTCATAATTTTTACCAAGCAAGTGTAATTAACTTCTAATACTAGAAAAATCTGAATACGTGCGTGGGATTTGAACTTCGTAACCATAATTGAGATGCCGATGGCGCTCGAAGACAATAATTTGTTTAAAAGTAACGAATTCTTACATGTGTATAAAGGTAGAGATTACAAATAGACGGTAACCTGAACCGGCTTATATAAAGGTTTTGGGAGAAAAGAGAATAAGTTGCTGCCATATTTATTTCTCGTGCGGGACAGATTTATTTAAGATATCCAGAGCAGAGCTTTTTGCTTAACGACTAAATTACTAAGTAATGTTGAAGCAAGATATGTATATTAAAACGCTAGTAGATAGACTATCCACGACAGTAGCAAATGTTGTAGCCTAATGGTAAGCGGCAAGCGGTAGTGATAGCCTAATGGTTGAAACGACAGTCAATCGACAGTCCGAGGTTCGAATCCCAGGCACGTACTACTGATTTTTCTGAAATTGTTAAGTATTAGAAATTAACTATCACTGCATTACGGTGAAGGAAAACATCGTGACAAAACCTGCACACCTAAGAGTTCTCTAAAAAAAGGAGTTCTCAAAGGTGTGTGAAGTCTACCAATTCGCACTTGGCCAGTGCGGTGGACTACGGCTTAAAACTCTCTCATTCTGAGAGAAGACTCGTGCCCAGCAGTGGGACATTAACGCGTTAACGATGATAGCAAAAGTTATTTATGAATATGTTTTTTTTTATTAACACCCATAAGTCCACTGCTGAACATATGGTTCTTAACAGCATATACTCTTTAATCAAACTTTATAAGCATACATTAAAATATGCTCTTAACACAAATCAGAAAGTCCACAATTAAAATAAACAGTCCGAGGATAATTCCCAGTCATAACTGTGGAACATAAACATTTGGTATGTCGTTGAAGTTCGTACATAACGTAGATGGCCAAACCTGCCGTAGTTACGACATGTGGGAATACGCGTAATGTGGCGACGACAGAGAAATGTAGCCAATAAAATAATGGGAGTTTGCCGTTCCGTCCGTTTATGTGCCTCCTTGATATTACATTGCTGAGTAACGAGCCCGGCCGGTTGATTTACACCCCCTTTTAACAGAACTTGCTGATTGTTTAGCAAGATAAACAATTTCGTTAACTTTTTTGCCCCTATACAATTTGTTCCAGGACTAAAGTTAGCGATCTCTCTGCCGCTATAAATTTTTAATAACATTATTCCATTTTATTCGCTCTCTTCGTGTAGTACGTTTATGTGATTTTCGCGTGAAAGCTTAGGCTTACCCTCTTTCAACCGTTTTTACTATGTAAATTTAAATAGGGGTAAGTAAAAATGTTATTTGAATTGTAACATATGTTCCGGAAAAATACTCTCCATTTGTCGAAGAAATTATTTGTGCTTTACGTAAGTGATAACAATGAACCAGCTACGTCCCTAGAAGGACCGATAGCCGACTGGGCAGAAAGGTAGGAGTTCCGACCTCGTGCAGGCAAAAGAAGCATAGGTCGCCCTCCGACCAGAGGGACCGATAATCTGAAGAAGACAGAAAGTACAGGATTGATGAAATGCTTCTTGTAAAAAAATGATATTTTTTGAGTTCCACGCTTAAAAATTCTTCACTGGCATGTAAATCTGGCGTTTATATTTAGTGTCGATCAAACTATGGATATCAATGAATTCAGGGCAGTGTGGCGGCGCACTACACCATTCGCTGCAGACACATCATTACTAATTCAACCCTCTACCGACAACCAACCCGACCAGCTCACTCTTTTTATTTACATTTACGTGAAAGCCTCAAATTCAATATTGAATTCGACCATAAGAATCCGGTTGTAAAAAATACTACTGTTAACAGTGTCGGACTCTGATTTTAATATTTGTTTTGTGTTTATTTTGTTTTTGCGTAAAGTGACAGTAAAATTTGAGTAAAAATTTTAAAAGTGTGCACGAGCGCGCCCACGGGTTTGCCGCCTGCGGTACCTCCTAGTGTTACGAATGAAACAATCAGTTTCTTGTAATATTTTTTCTCGTCATAGTATTGACAAACATGAATATGATACTAAATTAAATTAAAACGAGTATAACAACCTACGAACCTTTTTTGTCACGTAGCGAAGCACGGGTACTTCAGCTAGCATGACATAAAATTGTACAATGCAACAAAATGTTGGGTTTGAGTGGTACTCACAGATTATTTTTTAGTTTCATTACATTGAAATAAAAGCTTGTTTAAAAAAAAAACAAAATATTAATTCACTAT
>DWLI01003964.1:0-11289 GCA_018249915.1 Cecropterus dorantes dorantes
GTTACCTTCCATTTCCGTTATTACACGTAGATAGTCACTTTTATAAACATTAATTGAAAAAATTAACCATTCAATTTCGGTTTTGGGTGGCTACTAAACTTGTAGCACATGTAAACAGCAAAAAAAGCGATAAGTTACAATTCATGACGGAAAGCACCTTAGTGGTGCCATCAAAGTCCTTGGCGTTAGGCACCATAGTGGTGCCAAGAAATATTTGTTCGCCGCCAGGCGCAAAAGTTTGTCCAAAAGACCGCCGCATTGAATCGGTTATTTTAAGTAATCACAGGCTTTGATGATTTGTTTAAAAAAATCTTTTTTAAATTAAAACCAAGATGGTCTTAGTTACTTCATGCTATATATGATGCAGTCATATTACATATTTAGCGTCAAAACACAATGTGCACTATAAAATTATACAGCGTTTGTCAAATATAGCACATTTAGATCCGAAGCATGTGTACATCTAAACCATTCTAGAAAGTTAAACAGCTTAACTTTCTAGATTGATTGGTAAACTTACGAATTTCGATCACGGCCGCAAGTTGGATAGGTGACCGTCACTGATCGACCGATATACGCATGTACTCGTCCATACGCTCGACAAACATTAAACTCTTCTGAAGTTTAATGTTTGTCGAGCGTTTTTTTATTCGTAAAAAAAGCATGCTTACTAGCGGGTTGACCGCGGGTGGTACGATGGGCTTCCCGGCGCCGAGCACGATGCTGGGCGCGCGCCGCCCCACCACCGCCGCGCTGGCCGCGCCGCCCGCACGCCGCCGATCCGCCAGCCGCTCCACGAATACGTCGTAGTGCGCCTCTTCTGAATTCTGCAAGCCGGGTAATTTAATTACTCAAATATACAACGAGTTGGTGAATCTTTTTCTAGTAAAATGTTTGAGCCTACCCTGAGACTGCTCACATAAGTGATTCAGGCGGATAAAAAACCAAATAGTTAATGAGAGATATTTTAAATGTGATGTTTAAATAAAAAAACGCTTAATTTATTTTTACTGTGTCATTCATGTCTTTTTCTTTTAAATATCTTTTAGCTTACCTATAATAGTGTATTATTTGAGTTAACAGTTTAACATTAATAATAAATTGCCCCCCTCTTAATCAAATCAAGGATAAGATTGTAAAATTGAAGATAAATGTAATGATTTTTAATTTATAAATTTAAATAACAATGATTAATTCAGAATTAAATTGTTAACATGTTATTCTTACTTGGAATTCGTCTAGATCCTTTTCAATCTCCTCCATGTCTTTCTGATTTCTTTGTAACTGTTCCAATAGACTAGTCTTTTGAAGTCTCAGGAAAGGGACACTGAAGAATTTGTGCAATAGTCTCAATCCAAAACCGTTTCTCATTGATGACTCTGCGTAACGAATTGGCGCCGTTCTAACAAAATAAAAAAAATCACATATTCCACAAAAATATTTGTAAGCAGTTATCAAAGAAAAAAAAACTTAAGGTTAGAGTCAAAGATTCAATTGAATTTGAAGTGTCAATGATCCCACTACATCATATCATATTAAAAATGATTTTTATTAACTACAGAAACTACATAATATATGAAAGAATAGCATAAAGTTGAAAATATAGTTAAAAAAAAATGCAACAATGAAAGAGCAATAAATATAAAGAACACAACTAATTGAGTGTTTCTTATTTTATAATTATATAATACCTGGTAAGTTTAGCATTATGCAATGCTTGGTCAATGTGATGTGAATGAACCTGGCGATGGTGTTGCATGTCACAGTGGTTACCGAGCACTACTACTGGCAAATCGGCAGGAACACGGGACAACTCCTTTACGACATATTCAAATGTCCTGTAACATGATGAATTGTTTTGGTGGATAATGAGAATGTATGCACATATTTAATATATATGTTTAATGAAAATCCATATTCTACACTCATATTTTGAAAAATATACATAAATAAAGTGCATATAAGAGAACAGTAATTGTTTTGAAGGGTAGATCTCACAAAGCTGTTTTCTGACACAGTGACTGAACTACAACATGCTTTAAATATGACAAAGTAGGAAAAGTGTACTTGTAAATCCTTATTTAAATTATATAATGTAAATACTTTTAAACTCCAAAATATATCTGTCTATCCTGCAGTTTGACCTACATAAGAAAAAAAACAAACAAAAATAGCACCATAGCCTGCCTCAAAAAATGGACTATTCAAAACAAAAAAAATTTCAATTTGAACTAGTAATTTCTGAGCTTAGCATGTTCAACCAAGTAAACAAACTCTTCAGCTTAATAATATTAAGTATAGATATATATAAAAGCTAAGCTAACACAAAGTGTTCAATAAATTAAAACTTGAATTACCAAGGTTTAGTTATATCCAGCATAAGAATAACACCACTGGCATTCTTATACACATCCAGGAAGGTGGCGTCTAACACTGGAGTCTCGTATCCATCTTCAGTTGTTGGTGCTGTATGGTTTTCCAACTTCAGTCCTAATGGTGGTTTCTTTTTAGTTTTCCCTTTATCAACTACTTCCCATACTTCAACCTACAGAAAATTAAAGTAAGTAAAAGTAAAATACTAAAACAAGCACTATAAGGCATTCTCGTATATTGGCATATCATCGATTAAGTTCTAACACCATGGATCTCAAAATTACCAAATGGAAAGCAAAAAAACTGATTCAAGTAGTTATTTTTAATTAGTCAGAGTACTGCTTGTCACCTCTTTTAGTATGAAACAACACTGACTTATGCATAGTTTTCATCGTATATATTGGCTAAGTGTATATCTGTGTTCTTTTTTCTCAAATAACTTGCTGTCATTGTCTCAAATTCTTTATTTTTATAGGCCAAAATGATGCGTCTTTTAATTCCCTATCAAATGATATGTTTAATTCAAATTGGCCATTTTTTGAGTTACGCGGTGTTAGAACTTAAGCGACGATATACAGATTTAGTAGAGTTGGAAGCCAGTAAAAAAAAAAACCTGAGATAATCCCGTTTGTTAATTTTATAAGGTAAGGATTGTAAAGAAAATTGATTCCTACCAACCATAGTAAAAATAGTCAGTTTCAGATTATAGAGAGCATCTGGTAAGACAGGGGCCACTTATAAAAATAAAATCAGCTATAACATACACTTGACACAAATAAAGTCAGTCAAATAACTATATAGTTAGCATTTAGTGACAAAAAAAAATATTTATGCTACTCTATAGTTTTGTATAAAATGGGTAGCATGTTTAACAAAAATAAAGGTCTTGAATCTTATTATGAAATGTTCCATAATAGACTTTTAACTGTAATATACTACAGTGTTTAATAAATACTTACTTTAACAATATAGTCGCTATTTTTATAAGTCCAGTGTATAGGAGCTACTTGTATCTGTTCAGTGGGAACATAGTCTTCAGTAAAAGGTCCACCTTGCAACCTTTGCAGCAAGCATGATTTACCAACATTTCTGTCTCCCTTGATAAGTATTTTCACTAAAAGTATTTTAATTATGTGAGTAAATTAAAGTTTATGTTTGAGAATAATTTTAGTTCATTTGTATATTATGCTAAAAATTTTAATAAAAAAAAAAAATAAAAAAAAAAGATAAAAAAAGAAAAAAAATACAAAATTTGGTTCCATAAAGCTAAGAAAAACTTTCATCTTATTATTGTTGTTAAAATTAAATTTATAAATAACATTACTATTAAAATGTACGCCTCTGGAAAATTTCTTTTGTAGTGAAGAAGACATAGGCGTAGGAGCAGGACACCTGTCTTCATTGCTCCTGGTTAACTTTTTAAAAGCAGAAAACATGTTTACAACTATCTAAATGCTTTATTTGTAAGAAAAAAGAGATACTGTTTTAAATTCACTTTCATAAATAGTACATAGACATGACAACATGACACGAACTCAAAAAAACAGCTGTCCCTATTCCAAATCAATAAATGTCATTGTCAAATTCAAAAAGATATAGTGTAAAAATGGTACAATTACAGATTATCTTTTATACAGGTGATACATTACCTGGATACTATGATAAATGATAATATCTACGAAAATATTGTATTTAAGTGAGTTATTTTTTTTCTCTATCAATATAAAGTATTGATAGAGAAATAAAAATAAGTCACTTAGAAAAATTAAAATACTGTAGACACAAGATTATAGATAAAACTGCCTAAGGTGATGAATATTTCCTGTACAGGACCGTTGTTCCTAACTGAGGGACCACAGCCCCTTAGGGCTCGATGCGTTTATATTTTCCGTAGAAAAAATATTAACATACTACTCGACCAAGCTAACTAGACGAACGGAAGGAATGCGGTCTCCCTCCCCGGTCTCCTCTCTCGTCCTAGTACTGTTCGCGCATAAACTCGCTAGTCTGTTATGATATTTGGTAATAAAATAAATGAGCAAATATTAATTTGTTGTACTCATTAGTTTTTGTTACAATTTCAACCAACATAAGTATAAAAAACGTTGTTTAGCTATAAATATATAAATTATTTTGACAGAAATTTATTAAAATTCACATTTCATTGATAGCAACATTTCACAAAAAATCATTATAGCTATTTTTTGTCATCAGTACTCGCGAGCTTGCGAGTGACGTCACGTTTGACGTTCGTCTAGTTAGCTTAGTTGACTTAGACGCTCAATAATTGATTGTTATTATTTCAACACACGACGTTGTGTAACAAGTTCATAAAATTTTAATTATTAAAAAACCTGTTCATTCCTCGAAGACTAAAAAACCTAAGATTATGCTTGCTACTGATACTACATAAACTCATAATAACTCGCTCAATTAATTATATAGAAACATAATAAAATATACAAGATACTATATAATCGTCGATTATTTAAATGTTGGAATTTTAGTCAACTTCTGTTCAAAATTTCTTAATGACTAGTGAATAAAACGGTTGTCAAAAAAGTTTGAAATATCCATCATTTGTTAATGAGTCGATAAAGAAGAAAATCGCCATTAAAATAATGTGCCACTCTTGACAACAAATGAATAATAAATGTGCACTTTATTTCTTCCTGAATTCTGATCAAGAAAGCTGGCAACTCTACTAGAATGTTGTTCATGTAATGTTAAAAATTAGCTATATTTGCAAACATATGATGTTTTTGCAAATGAATCAAAAATACAAGTGTGGTTGCAGCTAAACAGTGTAACTTTATAGCTTTGGATTTATCAGGGTAGAATAAAACCTTATTTTCCACAGATTCAACTTTAAATGAAACAACAGTTCACATGTATATTCTAATAAATTTAATTAATCCCATTTAGATTTCTTTTTCTCAAATACTTCCTTGCCATCCTTATCAACTGCTGAGTAATATCCCATTGATTCATATTTTTGCCTCATGTATGCCAAGTAACCCAATGTGATTCCAAAGCATGTTAGGCCTATGGACATTATCACTATATTCTGAAAACAAAAAATTGTGTCAAGTATACAACATCATAACATAAATATTATAATATTCCCCAACTGTTTAAACATAGAATATTATTGTGATGGTCTCAATCAATGTGTGGTCAATAAATGGTCAATAAACATTACTTGATATATACAAGTAATAATGTTTTTATTCTAGAATACACCACCTTTACAAAATTAACATTCATGTAGCATGCAATCCACCTAATGGTAATGGAATTTCATCCATGAACATCTGCAATGAATCCCAGATAAGATTAGAGTCTTACCTCAGGTCAGCTTCATGTGTCGCTACCCCTGAGGACTAAGTTTAAAAACTAAATAAAAGACTAAGGTTAAAAACAAACCAAACACAGCAAATAAGTAATAGGATTTTGATTACTAATAGAATTTGTAGTTATCCACCACTCCAGCCACATAGTGAGTTTAATAAAAAAAAAATTGTCTGCTTGTCTTTATTTTCATAAC
Organism: Cecropterus dorantes dorantes; assembly: GCA_018249915.1. Classification (NCBI taxonomy): domain Eukaryota; kingdom Metazoa; phylum Arthropoda; class Insecta; order Lepidoptera; family Hesperiidae; genus Cecropterus; species Cecropterus dorantes. The sequence goes on from DWLI01003964.1 coordinate 5,921, forward strand.
CTGACATTGCTAGCTGGTCAAAGTTCAAAGAAAATTTATTACCTATTTAAAAACCTTTTTCTTAGTTGGGAAAAAAATAATATTTAATTAATGAATGAATTGTTTTAAAGGCCAACTTAATTCAAACTTTTTAAAAAAATATGTTAAATATGTTAAAATAATACACTAATTTCAGCGGTCGTATTTTTAAATAATTTTAGACGTAAATGATGCTCAGAGGGCAAGTTATATAATCAAAGAAAATACTGAAGAATTCTTACAGGCTTTGCATAGAGCTCAAAATTTACAATTCTGAACGCTGTAGTGGACCTCATAGATCTTATTCCTTCGCCAGCTTTTTCATTGTTAGGCTTCGACATTTTCTTACAAATAAAATATGCCTCTATGATGTATTTTCTGGTGTATTAATAGATCGGCACTTAATCTGTAAACATATAACATAATCAATCACACACAGTAAAGAAATTTGTTCATAGCTTAAGTTGAGATGCACATAGCTATAAACGAATAATTTATTAAATTAGAAATCCACCTAGTTTAATAGTATTTCTCATTATTACTATGCATTATAATAAAAAGTATAAAACGAAATTAACTTTCGTTTCGCGCACTAGAATAATCACATGTTTTGAACCTTTCAAAATCAAATTTGACATAAAAGATGACAGTGACATTTTTAATTTTTCATATTCCACTTTATTAATATGACGAATAAACAGCTTGAGCGATGTTCGACTAGTGTTGACGTCCATCTAAGGGATTTCGTGTCCCACCTCTTACGTTTGTCCAGCGGTAGACCGCTACCTACATGGTACATGTTTTTAACTTTCAGTTCATTATTTTCAAGCAGTTGGCTTTTCTGTTTCTATTATCATTTATATACAAACATTATATATATAGATATGTAAGTATATAAACAACACTTTTTAGTAGTTTATGTCAAATATTCAAAATAGTAAAATGTATTAGTATTTTTGTAATAGTTATTAACATTAGTAGCCTTTGTTTTAAAATAAATTATTAATATATATGTCTATATATAAAAATATAATTCTCTACTATTACACGTTGTTAATGTGTAATAACTTTTTAATTAATGGCACAATATCATTTATCTTTGCTACTCATCATTTCAACGCATAAATAAAAAAAAACGGAATGACGCCGAGTTGGCTTGGCAGATGAACGGTCTTTGTAATTTGTCAAAAAAACCAAAATTTTGTTAATTTATAATATTATGTCTGTGTAAAGTCTCCTGATTGTTAGCTGAAATTCAATTTTATTTATACTTATATCAGGCTGTGCTGGTACCGTTATCAACATGGAGTCAGATTCGGCACTGCAAGGTGATGTTCCCGATGGCGCGGAAATGTCCCCCTTAGTCGAAAACCAACCAGAAAATATTGAAGATATGTCTGATAATAACTTAGCCGGGCATGATTCAGAGGCGGCTGCCTCTGAGGAATCAGGTGTGTAAGTTTTGTATACCATAAGCTTGCATGGATTTCACTATGTTCTTTTATTTGACTCCCGTACTATTTTCTTTGCCGAACCGTTACATTGCTAAATTATGGATTTAGTTTGTTTGGCCCGTTTGGTTGTTTCATATTTTAATATATAGGTTAAATTATTGTATGTAGCGACGAATGGCGCAGCGCCTACGAGTAGCAGTGATGTATTGGACATAGAGCCTAGTGCCCAGGCGGCCGACGGCGACGAGCATGCAGTTGCAGAGCAAGGTAAAAAATGTACAGAGGCACTTCTAACAGTTACATCTTTAAGAATATAACTTCACATACTAAATATACCTGATACATAATTTGGTAGGCTTTAGAATTGGTTTTATTTAGATGTTAAACCAAGCATTATAACATGAAAGTTTAATATGTGGTACTTGTTAGTTTGAATGTCTATATCTAAAACAACCTATATTGCCATGTTTTTTTTATCTTTCTTTATAAAACAATTCCCGATAATTAAGATAATGTAAACACATTTAATTTTTTCTTACTCATATTATATTGTATATTGTGTAACAAACATTCAATCTATATAACAGTTCTAATTATTTATGCATAATTGTAAATACTAACCTTATGTGGTGCTGGAAAAATTGGTAGCTATAGCCAAATGCTTTTCATTGAAATTTTCTTCCAAAAATATTTTTTAATAAGTTCTTTTACGTATTTTATGGTGTTTTGTTACTCTGCTATACCAATCACATACACTATGTTCCTCCATGGTGTTGTGATCCACACTTTAAAAATTATACAGATCATTGTAGTTCTACACTACTTCTTCATTGAAGGTTGTTCTTCTGTTAAAGTAAAGTTAAACGGCTATTTTATTATAGTGATTTTATTGGGTTTTAGAACAAGCGGAGGCAGAAGAAGAAATGGACATTGATGAAACTACCCCGGGCACAGCTGATGAATCCGCCTACATTGGTGACAATTGCTTGTCTACTCCGGTGAATATCTCATATTTTATTTATTTATTTCATTGCCATATGCACTTATAAATGCCTTGCCTTTGACCTGTAATCAGATGTAACTGGACAAACAGGCGACACTTTCTTTGTAATGGCAGCAACATGTTGCTTATACATTATGTTATTAGTGGAAACTTTAATTTATGTTTTATGTTATTAACTATATCACAATTATTGTATGTTTCCCAAATATAAATAAAATATGAATATAAAAAGAGATTCTACTATAAGCCGTTATCATATTATTCCATATTTTTTTTATATCTTGCAATACCTATGAATCATAAGAGTATACTTATAATAAAGTTAAAAAAATAAGAATCACTTATATCACAGGCAGCAACAGAAGATAACTCGCCCCAAGACCCCGAAAATCCATTGGATCCTTTGCTCAAAGAGCCAAGCCTCGATGAAGGCGAGGAAGGTGTTGATGCTCCACAAGAGGAGTCTCCGGACCAGTCGATTACCTCTGCCATGCCCATAGAAGGTGTTGGAGCACCAATTATTCAGGATGGTAAGCAAAAAAAAAACTTAGTTCTTTTAATTTGCGTACATTAAAGCAAACGCAAATAATATGATAATTGAATAGGCTGCTGATTTGAGTAAAATAAATATATTCTAATGAAGAAAAATATCTTGCAGTAGGCAATAGAAAATGTCATTATCACAAAAATGTACATAAAGTCTAATTATATCTCTTCACTAATTTAACATAAGAACAGTGGTCCTAAGCATGTTAAATATAATATCCAATATAATAACTAAAATTTTAGAGGAATCGAGCACAATGGATGAAGACATGGGTGGTGGAGAGGGGGTTGCTAGCAGTGATGATGTCAATGACATCAGCAGTGCGGCACAAGATGTCCTCAGCACTGGCATTAGGTAAATAAGGATACATTTAAAATATATATATTTTTTATAACTTAGAAATTGTATGAGAGAACTAAGCTAACTTGAGTGATGCATTCTCGGTCTGCCTAATAATTTTTTTGCAAATAATATGTGATGTACAATTTTCATTTTTATTATATGTTTGGATATGGTTATACATGAAAGTTAGTTTAAACATTTTGTATACATTGAACAATATTAAAAATCTTATTATTTTTCACAGTTCAAGCACAACAGAAGGTGGTGCAGATATATCAAGCAGTGGGCAGTCAGAAGCAGCTTTGATATCCTCTACAGCGAATGGTCCCGCTGTATTGCACTCATTCTCAGTTGTACAACAGCAGCAGCAAGCTAATGAGTCAGTATTGAATACGATATTATTTAATTATATTATTAACAGTTAATAATGCTTATCAATATTTATCATTATTATTATGAATTAGCATGGAATACTAGTGAAGAATTGCATTTTTATTATAGACTAGCTGTGTACTACATTAAAAATAAAGCAAACAAACAAATATAGTGTGATGTTATATAGCCTATAGCCTTCCTCGATAAATTCACTATTCAACATGAAAAGAATTGTTCAATTCGAACCAGTAGTTCTGCTATATAATATTAGTATAGATTCATACAAAAAAATTCTTCATAATGTTCTAATCATATAGTTTGGAGAAGTACCATCAGTCCATCATGTATCCTATTTCTAGTGGGAAGCTGTTCTTTCGCTGGTAGGATGTGGTTATACTTTCATATGAGATGACCATCTCAATTCACAGAAATAGCAATATATCTGTGATTGACTTCAGAAAGAACCCGTTTTAAATGAAGTTGATTGCAGGTGGCCATGCATAACAGTAATCACTCACCAGGTGGACCGCACCCTCGTTTGCTACTTAAATCGTATTAAGAAAAGGTACATTAAGGTGTGATAAAAAATTCAATTTGGTTTTAATCAGATTCAGTGATGCTGACACTTCAGAAATGGAAGGCGCTGCTGACACAATGCCGACGGTGAGCGAGTCTATGCCGTTGTTGACAATGACTTCAAATGGATCTGCTTTACTCTCTCCAACTTTGCTTCAAGGTAATAATAAGTTCCAATAGGATTTATTAATGTTCATTTTCAATGCACTAAGAGATGGTGTTATTAAGTGTGAAAGTTTGTGGCTTGATTTTAATTAGAATTTAATATGAAACCAGAAACTTGATTAATAACGAAAAAATCTGATTAATTGTTTGTCATAAGGTATAATTATTATCCAACTCATTTAATTTGCTATTAATGTTGGAGGAAATTGAAGATGAAAAAACAAAAAATGGTTATTATTAGCATCAGTAGCAATACAATTCTGATTGGATTCTAATAGATAGTAATACATCATTGGATTTATGTTGGTTGATTTATATATGAAGCCACCATCTTCATTCTCTATATATAGCTTCAGATAAATCCTTTATGGACTTCGGTACATTTGTCATCCATCACCTCTGTATATTAAGTTGGAACACCTTGGATAGGTACATCCTACTTACCACACCATTCCACAAAACCATGAACAGATGTGGCGGTGGTATCTCTAGCGTAGAATCACAAAGGGTGTAATCGCCTTTAACCCTCATTGGCTACCGACAGTTTTGAAATTCACCAGCTACTATTGCGGCTGTTGGCCGCAGGTTTGTTTTAGTTTAATGCATTAGTACAATGCAATACAAATGTTTATATAATTTGTTAATATTGTTTGTCTGTAGTTATTAGTATTAAACTTTATCTTGTTTTAATATTAGGGGTAACTTCCGATCCACCCTAGCTGAATAATGCATGATTTTCCCTAAGATGCTATCAATAGTGGTTACGTTAGTCGAGGTTGGTTAAATGTGTATGTGTGTTGCAGGCGAGGAGGGCGGCGGGAGCGTGTCGTCGTCGGTGGCGGGCGCGGGCGAGGCGGAGGGCGAGGCGGCGGGCGAGGGCGAGGGCGCC
>DWLI01003965.1:0-11289 GCA_018249915.1 Cecropterus dorantes dorantes
AGGTGGTAGAACCAGTGTAGTTCGACCGGGAAGTACCACCGCCACACCTATTTCTAGCGTGAAGCATTTCTTGCGTTGGCGTGGTTGCCGGTACACTTTTACGATAAGGCGACCATCTCAGTCCTTGGGAGTAGCAACGCATCTGTGTTTGCCTTCAGATATAACTTACGTTTTATATGAAGTTACTTACAGATGTCCATGAGCGGCAGTGATCACTTACCATCAGGTGGACTACATGCTCTTTTGCTACTTCAATATTATAAAAAAAGTATAAAAACTTTATCAGTAGTTTACCAAACCATTACAGTCTTCCTCTCAGAGCTTCCTCTCAGGATTTTTTTATAGTATTCAAGTAGCAAACGAGCATGCAGCTCACCTGGCGGTAAGTGGGTACTGACTTCTAAGGATATTAAATCCTTCTTTATCGGTCTACGATGAGACGGTTTCGTTCCCCGGTCAGACAGTATGATGAGTTAAGATTTTTATTCTGGGTCTGGGTGTTTTTGTTTTTGTGTGTAGCCATAGCACCCGCGACACACGACACGATACAATCTTAGTGTGAGGCTATACGTGTAAAGCGTTAGTTTTTATTTTTATTTTTAATAGTATGTGAGTAGTAAACGAGCATGAAGCCCACCTGATGTTAAATGGCTACTGCAGCCCATGGACATCTGTAATCAACCCTAGGCAAGAACAAAGTATCACCTAAGGTTAGCCCCAGATGCGTTGCTACCCCTGAGGACTAAGATGAAATGCCTCGGAAAGTAATTATCCCTTACCCCACCCTTCAGACCAGAACATAGCAACACATAATACTGCTGTTATTAGGCAGAAATACCGGTGTAAAAATAACGATGGTGCTTCCAGAGTCGAACCACAAAGAGTTCTACCAACTTCAATTCAAACTTTTCATATCCTAAAAAGTTTGAATTATTTTTGGGTCCCATTATTTGTAGACCATTTGCTACGTATTTTTGGTTTTAGTTAGGTTAGGTTGGGTTATCCCCGGTTTATATTGCGAATATAGCACCTTTGACTGTGTTGTTTATTAATTACTAGCTGAAGTACCTTCCCGTGGTTCGCTATTGGACATAAAAATAGTCACCACCTTTAAATAATGCAGAATATCGTAATTAGAAGAAGCCTACAAGTTGCCTAGGTAAATAAGCTACATCTATGAAAAATTTCAGGTAAATCGGACCAGTGGTCCTTGCGTGATCGAACACACAGACACACACACCACCTCATTTTATAAATTAGTATAGATTAGATATAGATTATGGTTCCTGTAAATAACACTTGCGTTGCTTTGTGGCAAGAGAACTTGGAACACGCTGCCGCGTGTTTTGATTATTATTAAATGTGTTTGAACTGATCTAAGTCAGTCATTGAACTCTGAGAGCCTTCTGGATTACTTTAGTTATCAATAGTTTAAACCATTGTCTATGACGTGAGATCGTAAACATCACACTCCTGTTAGTACTTTTCTCATGCGCGTAACCTTCTTTATGATGTTTACGTCGTCTGATCATCTTTCAAACTAAAAACCAAGCTGAATATCAATCCCCAAACTTATGACTCCTTTTTATCAATTCAATATTAAATTTCCTTTTTTCATATTAATATTAACATTTCCTTTTTTCATCTGCTTATTACGTTATTTTCATCGATGAATAGATACAAATAATCACTTTTCTTTATAATGACCTCATTATTTTATACGCAAATAAACATTCATACGTCACACCTGATTATGATCAATGTCGTTTAAGGATGCGTGAATCATTAAAAAATCATACATGCCTTGCGAACATTTAAGACTCGTTTTACATTCTTTAAAAGGTCCCATTACATACAAAGGAAATAAGTCAGATGAAAAACGATGGTGAATTTCTGAGGTTTATCGCATCGTAAAAGCAGCATGATTTTACTGCTTTGCTTTTGTTTGAAGAATGAGGTAAACAATATATGCACACACACAACACACATACATACCCACAAGCCGCGCACCTATACTTGTACACACTCAAAAATATAGATACACACACAGACATACATGCACGCACACACGCACAAATGCACGCGCGCATTCAGGTTTGAGGTTTCAGAAAAACAACATCGTTAATCTGCAGCACCGCGGTCATCGGCAGCAGTAAGCTGCCGCAGTAATTTTCCGTCAATATAAAGGTGATTTTTTTGTAATTTTTATTTTTGTAATAGTGAACTCCTGATAGTACATATTTTATTATTATAATTATTACTAAGTAACCATTTAATAACGGTTACTTAGTAATAGTTAAGCGGCCGTTGAGAGCTAATGCTCCCAACGGCCGCTTAAAACAGATGAGCTGTGTGTCTTATTTCTTCCTCAATATCACAAAACTACACATTACTAAGATTATTTATATTTCATCTATCATAATCTACACGCAGATCCGTAATTGGAATACAAAATGTGCCAAATAAAAATTGCGATCAATTTGTACAGACAAGACCGTGCTCGGGTCGTGAGAGCTGTTCAGTTAATTGAAAGAGATCGACTCTCGAGTTGGCGCGCTAGCCGAGTTGCATTCCTCTATTGTGGTTAGTTATGATAGTGCAAGTACAAAACGGATTGGACTTGTAATCACAGTAAGGGAATAAAATTTAAAGTATTTGATTTTAATTTTCATTACTTTTAGGGTTCCGTACCCGAAATGTAAGAGCGGGTTCCTATTACTATCTATCTGCCATCAGGCTGTATCTCATGAACGGTGATAGCTAGACAGCTCAAATTTCACGGATGTATTTGTACATATATTATATATTTCTGTCAGCTATAACATGATGAGATTCCATTCGCATCAACTAGTCTCGTGGCGGTCCTCTATGATTCGGTGCGTTCTTTCCTGTCTCACGAACTTGTCAGATGTGATATGAGCTTCCTTGGAGCAATATTATTTAAAGCTCTTCAAGAAAGGGCTCTGTATGACTCTCGCCTTGAAAGGCAACGATGCAATAGTGACTCCTCTGGCTTTGCAAATGTCTATAGACGGCTGAACTTTCCGTTAGGTAGCCCGTCTGCTTTAGCGTTGTGTAGAGATATAAAACCCGACGACCCGCATGGCGGAGCGGTCACCATACTGGTCTGACGCGCAGCGGGTTCCGGGTTCGATTCCCGGCCAGACAGACATCTGAAAGATGAATTTACATTTCTGTTCTGGGTCTGTGTGTTTGTGTATTTTTGTCTGCTCTGTTATACATCCTCGTATTTACTCTTATTTTATCAAAAATCTTTTATATTTGCTTATTGCCGTATTTCTTTTATTAATTCACTCTTATTTTTGGTTTATTCCCCTAATATTGTTATTTCGATAATCCACTTCCAAAAGTAACTTATTGCACCTCATCTATTCTTATATTTATTGTTACTTTAACTCCATACCGTAAGGTTGTCTGGAAGAAATCGCTCTTTAGTGATATGGCCACCTTTGTTATTGTTCTTTAATTTTTTATGTTTCTTTGTTATGTTTTATTGTTGGGTACGTAAAAAAGAGTATTATTATTATTATTTCTCACTTGGTCAGCGTGTTGTACAATAACCTAATCGTTTTGTTTTTTTTTTTACAGGTTAAAATATCATACGACCATGCAGTCCACATGCAGTTCACCTGATGGTAAGTGATAACATTCACTCTTTTAAATTAATAGGCAATTTTGCATACAACAGGGACTCTTTTTTAAGTCAATCACAGATACTTTGCTTCTCCCGATGATTTTGAGTGTAGTCTCATGTGGAAGTGAGACGACAACAACACAAATTCACTTTTCATTCAGAGGGGAGAGTCGTGCCAAGCAGTAGAGCCGTAATAGGTTGATGACATCTCATTTTAGGGGAAGCTCGTGCGTAGTTATTGGACATAATGTACCTACATATCATTATTTGAATCCGGCGCATCGCGGCGTTGCTGAATCCTGTTGTGATGCAAATGTTTACAGGCGACGGTGAATATTTTCCATCAGCCAACTCTACCGTATTATTAAATGAAATGTCTTTATTTTGTATAGGCCGACGGGGCCACTTTAAAATTGTCAGTTTCAATTATTTTTCTGACACAACCACCGTATCGGAACTCAACCTGAACTGAGAAGAGCTGGCAAAAACTTTATCGGATTTGTCTTCTTACTTTGAATATGTATTTCTTGAAATGAAATAAAAATTATTATTGCTAGAATGTAGTAATTAGACGACAGATGGTAACAAAAGTGTACATTTCAATAGTGTCGTACATTCTACTATCATAATAGCGTGCAATGTCTTTTATTACTTTGTCGTCTTGTTTTTACATGGACAATAAAATCTAGCTCCGGTATACAGCCTTGCATTACTTAACAAGAGGCCTGATTACGCAAAATTATTATTAGGATTGATTACAAAAAAGTGTATTATTGTAAACCTTACAAAATTACCCTTAAATCAGTATACAGGCCAAAAAAACCTGGTAATAAAATATTAACGGAGTTTATCCACTTCTCACGAATCTACTCGTCTTTCTATTTCTTTCAATTAACTAAAGGGCCCTTACTGTCTCGGTCTCGACCAGCGATTCTGTAGTAACAAATCTAATTACAAAGCATAAGTTATTTGGTAAGAGGCATTGCCTAATTTAGTACTTTTACAGGTGATAGAGTCAGTGTTGTTCGACTGCGGTGATACTACCGCCACATCTATTTTCAGTGTAAAAAAGTTCTTGTTTCGGTGGAAAATTATGGTTGCCGACTCACTTATATATTAGATGACCATCTTTATCCTCGGAAGTAACAACGCATCTATGATTGATTTCAGATAGAAGCCCTGTTCTATTTGAACTTGCTAACACATGGCCATGGGCGGTGGTAACCACTTAGCATGAGGTGGCAGAATGCATGCTCGTTTGCTTTATTCTGATTTTAAAAAAATGATTTTATAACGACATACGTACAATATGTAGACAGGTAATAATGAAGATTTTAAGGCATAAGTTAGCATGACATGTTTTCTATGTTTTTATAGTTTGGAAGTAGCAAAGTAAGTGGCTACTGCCGCGCATTTGGATATATGTAATCAACTCTAGATAAGATCAAAGTCTCACCTCAGGTTAGCCACAGATGCGTTAGTGCCCTGAGAACTAAGATGGAACGCCTCGGAAAAATATGTCTGTCTCCCTTACCATACTCTTGTGCGGTAGTGCTTCCGGAGTCGAACCACAATGAGATCTACCACCTTCATTTGCTTCAATCTGATTTTTAAAAAATGATTGTATAACGACATAACTACAATATGTCGACAGGTCTAATCACTTAATTATAAAGATCTTAAGACATTGGTTAGCATGACATGTTTTTATTCGATTATACCTTGAACCTTTAAGTAAACAATCAGATTTAAATAAGAAGAAAATGTGAGTAGATATGTCTGCGCTTCTAATAAATTGATTGATACTACCGCCATCACTTTTCTAATTTATAGCAACACAAATCGTGTAGTAACTCAGACATAATTTATAGAATTCTTATTTAAATCGCTCCTCTATCTCCATCGGTATTCTGAGGATAAATTCGCTTTCAGAAATGAAAAGGATAAGCCTCAACCAAATGAGTGTTAATTGGCAAACTTTGAGAACATAACGAAGATCTCTCACGGTTTCATTCGTATGATTCTCGTCATTAAAAGTGACAAACTACGCGCTATACTTCTGAATTCCGAAACGAAAATAAGCTCCTTCTATTTTCGGATTCGGATAAAAGACAATTTGTACCTAATAGCAATACAAAACGTGCTAAACTAAATGGTATCGTAGTTTGTCCACTCGACACGCCGCCCTCGACGGCCGATCTCTTTCAATTAAGTTAAGGACACTTGTAGCCCTGACGACGGCCCGGTGTTACAAATTCGGGTTAAGTTAAGATTACTCAACGAAATATCAAGTGTTCGCAAACTCTTACGTCAGAATCTCGAATATCGACGTGACACAGTTTCGGTGTAAATAATGGCAGGATGCTGAAATTGCGGAAAAATATTTCACCAAACTGTGTGGAGCTAGAAATTCCCATCCTTATAAAAGTTAAACTAGCTCCACCCGGGACAGGAACCGTATTCTAGAAAATTACGAATATTTTAAAGCATTAAAGGATGATAAGATAACGCGAACCATTTGAAAATTTAAAGTTTAAAATGTGTTTAAGAATTTCAAAATAAACTGTAATCTACATTCTAGGTTGAATAATAAGATTTTTTAGGAAAATATCATCATCACAACCGTTACTATATAGAGACATTTTAAACGTAGTTCTATTATGCTGGCACTCCTGTCATACCTATTATTTCCTTATAACAGTGGCGTTATAAACTAAACTGTACGAAATATGCAATATATTCCTAAAAAGTAAGGCAAACATAAATGTTAAACAATAATTCAAGTAGAAACTGCAACAGTACTCACAATCTCTGGTGCGTTATTTCACTATTTGTTATTAAAGTACACGCACGCACACAAACATAGCTCAATGCATGCACAGACGCACACAATGCAACAACCACGCAGTACTAAGTAGCAAAGAGGAGATATTAACAAAACAATCTAAGTTAATAACAAAATAAATCTTCTCGACAACGCAACAATACGGTGGCTGAAAATTCAATTAGGTATTTGTCATCGCCCGACTAACCGAAGCGGGCTCGTGCGTGTCGGTGGCTAGACGATCACGTACGACAAAGAGACCCTTATTTTTACATTATGTACCCAAGGGGAAAATTCCTTAAGTGTTGTATTTGGTCCTGGCAGGTTGAACCGAGTTCGTTGATTTACGGCGGAAATTATAAGGTGGGATCTAGGACGGAGTTGTGGAGTTTCGACATTGAAAACTATTTGAAACAGATTAAGCCTTTGAATTGTCAGGTACGAGTATTTTATTACGGTTCGGTGCCACTCGAGATATACAGTTTTATGGTTTAATATGTTACGGGTACTCACGATATGCGGTTTTTGAATTTATTTTTGCCGATATTTACCGTGAGTACCCGTAACATATTAAAACGTATCAATTACACATTAATATTCGTCTGAAATTATTTAGTGTTATGTGTTACAAATATTTGTTCAAACATGGGTCTACACTTTGTAAAGTAATATTTCACACTAGGTGTACTACGCGGTTTCACCCGCTACTACATAAGAAAAAACAACGAACATAGCGTGATGTTATATAGCCCATAGCCTTTCTTAATAAGTGGACTGTTCAATACAAAAAGAAAATTTTAATTCGAACCAGTAGTTCCTGAAATTAGCCCGTTCAACCAAACAAACTGCTTTATAATATTAGTATAGATAAAACAAGAGATTAACGAAAAACCGTCACGCACAAACATCATGCCCAAACAGCACACATGAACTTACAAAATGTTTTTAGGTGTGAAACTCTTGGCGTGTTACACGTTTTGCGTCTGCAGCCCGCTCTCAAATTACGGCAAGCTTGCCCATTATCACGTGCGCTGGGCGACGAGTCGTATATTAATATAGCCATAATTATGACACGTTTCCCCAAAATGTTGGAGAAATTTACATTTTTATGAACTGCCGTATTTTCGTGTTGGATTCGTTTTTGTTGTTGATGTGTTAATTTTATACTCAGCTTTGGTTGCATGTTTTTTAAATTTTTAGGGTATTATTGATAAGATCTATACAAGACAATTTTCAGTTATTGATATCACGCTATCCTGAAACACTGTCGAATTTTCTTAACATTTCTCTTATTTTCACATTTGTTACATGTTATATATTATATATCTATACTTATACAGCGGTAGAGTTTGTTTGGTTGAACGGGCTAATCTCAGGAACTACTGGTTCGAATTTAAAAAATATTTTTGTTTTGAATACTCCATTTATTGAGGAAGGATATAGGCTATATAATATCACGCTATGGTCGTTTTTTTCTTATTTAATAGCGGGTGAAACTGCGTAACACACCTAGTTTCTTATATAGCAATTGTTCAAACTGAATATAACTTAGCATAGCCACTTGGTCTGAGAATTTCTTTCCCTAAAATAATACTCGTACATCCAAATTATATAAAAAATACAATTTGTAAGAATTATCGACACTAAAAGGTTGAAACTTTCATTCTCACGCCAGGATTCCTTGGTTGTGTGGACATACACAAACGTTGAGACTCAGAACATTTTTCTTGCCGGTATCGAACTCGATAAAGTGACCTTTCTAGCGATCACTGAAGTGACGGTATATGAGTGACCAATTTCCATTCTCTAAATTCACTGCTTGCCCACTTTCATGTCACTATAATATACATACTTCTTATTTAACCAACTTTAAATAACAAGGTATTCTAATTCAGCGCTATATTTTAGTGGTAGAAGGAGCTTTGGTCGAGGGCTAATGCTTGGTAGGATATACTTTCAGATAGTCTATTAGCACTACGCATTCTTATTAATGACATGTTACTTTCATAGATTAGATTATTTTTTATTTAGATTCTTTTCATTGATGAAGCGCGTGGTGGAGCGGTCACCATACCGGTCTGACGCACAGTGGGTTCCGGGTTCGTTTGCGGTCCAGTCATACGTCTGAATGATGAATTTAGTTTTCTATTCTGGGTCTGGGTGTTGGTGTATTAGTATTATCACGCGACACAGGAGTGTCGCGGTGCTATGAGTGTAGAAAGCGTGTTGTTGTATGTGTGTGTGTGTGTTATAGATTTAGAGTGATACCGAATTAAGCAAGGTAAAAGGATTCTCCTGTTCAAGTGGGTGAAATTAGGTAAAATTGTCTAAATTTGTTGTGAGATAACTTTTGGACTCGTACGGTACGAATTCGTTAAAAAAATGTCTAAAATAACGGCCTTTCCGCCAATTACTGAGGTCTCCGCGGACCGAATTTGCGCGACCCTGATTTTAAAGGTTATCCTGAATAATTTGAACCTTTATTTTATACCCGTAAGTAGGTATTGTTGTCCACGTCCATTAAAAAGTTAATATTTTTTGATTTTTTCGAAAATTTTATATAATATTAAAGTAAAGGTTTATCATTACGGCTTTGACTAGCTTAAAATAGTTACTTGCCTTTGATGCATTATTTAATAAATAAATTTAAAGTCAAGTCGGCGTTTATTCTTCACCAAATAACGTAAGCTTTATTAGTAAATTTTCTTGAAATTTCCTGCTTATTATTGCTATTTTAAAATCCTAAATAAATCTAAATATTACATCTGATCAATATTTGAAGCCAGAGTTTGTGAGGATATGTGTTACTCCTTTACACAAAAATTACTATTTGGAATTAAATTAAATCTATCACAGCAATAGTTAAGGACTTTGCTTAATATATAGGACACTCCTTACCGTAGGAAAAGCGACCCAAGAAGACGAACCCGTAGAAACATGCTACTTGTCCATGTGTCAGGTATCCAATTTTCTTAAAAAAATAACACCATCTTCATAACAGTTACGTCTTTTTGAAAAGGTTTTAAATTTTCACTCTCGTTCAAAATGTTTAACAACGTTTTATAATGATAATTATCTATTACAAAGAAATTATTTTTTATTGCTGTCGTATTACACTTTTAAACGATGCAATTAACCACCATTGTTCACGCTGTTCATATCATCCTTTGTAACTTGGCCTTGTTCCATTGACATGATTGTGGCTATGGATCTGAGCTCAAGGTCGAAGGTATGGGCAGCTCGGGATGGGCAGGATGTGGGCGCAGCAACTGAATCATACGCTGTTGTACGTTCAATAATAAATACCTCGCTCGTAGTCAACGCGTTTAAGTTACGTATTTTACTCTGCACATAAATGACAAGTATCGTCATATATATATATGTATATACACACATATATATATACTAGCTGACCCTCGACCGGAAAGGAAAAATGATTAAATTAATAAAATGGTTATTAAAAAATAAGGGTTGATCGTAGAAGGGTGAAAATTGACGATTGTACGTATTTTTGTACGTTGTATCATAAAAAAATAGAAATTAATAGAAATTAAAAAATTAGGGTTGTACTACCCCTAACAATTAGGGGGATGAACAATAGATGTTGGCCGATTCTCATAGATATCGGATAAGCACAAAAAATTTCATCAAAATCGGTCAAGCCTTTTCGGAGGAGTATGGCAACGAAAACTGTGACATGAGAAGAGAATTTTATTTATTAGATATTACACATTAGTATAAAAAAATGTGTAAAGTCTGCTATCTCATTCTTCTGGTTTGTTTCTTTATCTCATTTTCCTGTCATCGAGTTTCAAATCAGGGTTCTAAAAAAGTTTCACCTCCAAAATAAATAAATATATATATATATATATATGGAAGCAATGCAGCATGCAGTCCACCTGAAGGTAAGCGGTCACTGCTGCTCATGGACATGTAACAATATAACTTCATATAGAACATAAGTTCTATCTGAAGTCAAACACAGATCCGTTGCTACTCCCGAGGACTGAGATGATCGCCTGATGTAAGTTAAAACTATTGAATCTAGCTGACGTAAGGAGCCACTAGGTCCTGGGAGCTTAAAACAATACCAAACAGACAAGGAAATCCATTTAAAATTAATCAAGCATGCCTGTTACCCTTCGGGACTAGTTTGGAACATATGCAAATATCTCATGGAAACATTCGCTCACAGGTACAACCGTCAGCGTAAAGCGAATTTTGCTATAATTTGCAGTTAAAATTCTTGGGCTTATGAGATAAGACACTTGTTTTTGAAGTGAAAACTTCTATAGCCACGTTGAGCACTTATCGGTTACGAATTAGCGACACCGACATGCTGGTGCTTTGGTATGAAACTTGCGCAGGCGCAGTGCCCTGTGTACTCGAATATATACATATAAACGTATAAAGTCAATGATGACAATGATAGAAACAAGGAAAATAATGTTAAAAATCAAGTACATTGACATTTATATAAATAATATCCATAAATAATATACTCGTAATTGCCGTAATTAAAGTTAATTAATAATATATTAATAAATTATCATTGTTATTCTAATTAAATTATATTAATATTTTGTCATAATCATGCAGAGCCTGTAATAAATTTGATTTATAAATAAATCATATCATTTTTATAATTATTGTTTTGAGTATGTAAAAGTGAAAAGTAGATTTACCTTGATTATTTAAATATAATATAATTGACAATTCGAAGATTAAATCCTAAGTTATAAATTTTCATTTTTTTTAAGTTCAACGCTGTCGCTTGCAACGCAGCGTGGTCGACACTTGACGCAAATCT
>DWLI01003966.1:0-11288 GCA_018249915.1 Cecropterus dorantes dorantes
TCGTTTTTGTGTGTCCATGGCACCCGCGACACAAGAGAAAATCCTAGTGCGGGGCTATGAGTGTAGAAAGCGTGTGTGAGCGTGTTTTACTATTTTTCATTTTATGTTTCTGACAAGTTGGCATGCAAAAACTAAAACTCAGAACTTGTTTGTAATAAATTATACTATAGTAGGGGAGTTCACGATGCTAAATGTAGAGTTATTCGAGCGATTAAATTTGGTAGATTATATGATAGGAAGATAACTGGTAAAGAATAACTTAAAAAAAGTTAAGGTTAAAGAATAACTGGTCCTACAATGTTTTCATTTTCAGCGGTGGAGAAGGCGTCTATAAAAGGCTATCTAAATTGTAAAAAAAATTGCAAGTTTGTTATCCTCCCATTTCCTTAGGTTACGTTTCCTCCTTATCGTCAGATTAACAAAATAGACACATATTAGTTGTAATTGACCTCCCCTATCTTAATCTGACGAACTCGAGTATTTCAGATGATCTATTTTTTTTACTTATCTGACGGTTCCCCTGCGCATACCCCGCTGTACGAGTATTAAGGGCTCATACTGGCTGGTGGTACTTCAATATGCTAAGTATCGTGCATTATAATAATCTGCCGCGCTCGAGTACCTCCCAAAAACCCCTCTTGGGTTCCCCTACTATAAGACCAAAATTTTTTAGACTGTTAAAAATCTGAATTGTAATGCGAAAATATAAAAAAAATGCCTGACAGATGCGAAACATCGTGTTTGTACAAGTTATATGCATAAAAGACAGGATTGAGACAATAACTAAATATACGGCATAATAAAAATAACGGCATCAATGAAAACCACCGGCATCAATAAATCGAAATAACTTCGTTGTGTACGTTGCCTGCTTAGTTTTGTACGACACTTAATAGTTCCCACAATGTATAACAGATAGCGCTCTAATAAATACGTTGCGGCGACCGCCACGCTAACAGGCAAGTTAACGTGCGCATAGGTGTTTCACATAAATAAATTGTTTACGTTTAAATACGATTTCTCTTTTCAGTGGAAGAATGCATTGAGGGGATTCTATCAAAAGCAGCTGTGGAAAAATCCCCCGACAATGTTAAACCTGATGATGCGGAATCTCTTATACCAGAATGGTTTGATGAAAAGCTATATAACAGGCAAGTTTCTAAACTTTAGTAACCGAAAATATAATTTATACTTATAATAAAAATATAGTAATAAAATATAATAAAAATGGTGAGTGTCTGTGTATTACTCAACACGCAAGAACCACTAGTCCGATTTATATAAAATTTTGCATGGATGTAGCTTATTTAACTGGTCTGTTGAAAGATTTTTTTGATTTCGATATTTTTTGCTATTTAAAGATGAGGCTATTTTAGTGACATCACTAAACCCTTCGGTTTTAGATTTTCATATTTACATTACAAAAAACAGAACGCTAAAAATAGCAAACTTTTGATGGTACACATATACAAGGTAACATTTTTATTTATCCGG
This sequence comes from Cecropterus dorantes dorantes, assembly GCA_018249915.1. Taxonomy (NCBI): domain Eukaryota; kingdom Metazoa; phylum Arthropoda; class Insecta; order Lepidoptera; family Hesperiidae; genus Cecropterus; species Cecropterus dorantes. The sequence continues at coordinate 1,495 of DWLI01003966.1, forward strand.
AAGGTCCTTATCAATTTTCATATATCTCCAACAGTTAGCGAGTAAAACTATTTTTTTGTTACGTAACAAAGCACGGATATTTCAGCTAGTTTGCTTACAGTTTGCCGTCTATGCCTTGTGTGTTTCATTATTGATTTATCTACTTGAAAGAAGGTTATGATTTTAATCCATAAGTATGTAGGTTCAACTGTTCCCACACAACTTTTTGAAGTGAAAACTTCTACAATATTGCAATACTAAAAAAAAAAACAAACACATATAGCTGTCACGAATTACCTTTATTCTTTTTATATTAGTCTTCTGATGGTTTTACTTCTACCGCGTGTAAACTGCACACATGTATTTTTATACAGCAGTAGTTATGAACATGTGCTCAAAATGAATTATTGTGTATAGACTCCGTAGATTTAGGCCTAAATGGCAGCAGCCACTTACCATCAAATGTTGCACGCTCACTTGCTTGTTCTATACATAGATTACATAGATGTACATTAAAATCTTCTTTAAAATTAAAGTCAAGGACGAAAATAAAATGCACAATAATCCCATTCTTTTCAGAGGTCGCAGTTTCTACTGGGATCACTGCTATTCCTTCAGTACTTCGATGCTATTAGGTCTGGTTGCAGTTTTTTCTATACCTTCCATACTGCGTATTTTGGTGGGTTCAAGACGGTCAAACTCCGTTTACACGTCATATAAAAGATACTTATCTACTCTACTCCACACTGTGAGCTGGTTCGAGAATGAATTGAAGCCTGGATCTATGTAAGTATTATATGTGGCGATGATAGTTCGCTGGGTTGGCCTTTTCTCTTCAGTTTCAGGGTTTGAATCTCAAGCATTTTACTTATTATTACTTTTTCACTCAGCGTTGCCCTCATCGGGCTCATTATATATGGCGCTGATATATAGTTTCTTAAAACGCGGTTTTTCAAATGTCTATATCTTGTGTATCGGGCTATTCCCGGACCTGGAAGCTTGATAAATCGAGTCCTTGAGCCGAAATACCCCTAATCTGTAACTTTCATGAAAATTTGATTACACATTTATATTTTAATTTAGATGTTAAAATATATTAATAAAGATATATAAATATGTACGCTCATGATTGAGTGCCGTCGAAATCGTTTAGTGAATGGACAAGTGAATAAACAGATAAACAAAAAATAAATATTTTATTTCATTTTTAAGATTCGAATATAAAACTCATTCAGGTCATTGTTATTTTATTTAACTCATTTGTTACGTCAAGATATATCTAAATTAATTCACATGTCCTTACGACCTGTTGAAAAACATAAATTGATATAATTTTATAGAAATAATTTATTCCATGCATTAAAAGTAGGAAAGTTTATTCTTCGTCAACTAGGTATTGTTTGGACGAGAAATGGAAATAATCTACAAACATTATTTTCGAAGCTTTTTTTAGCCGATAAATTTTAGAATTGATTTCCTCTAACAGGGGAAAATAAAACCAAGAGTATTGCAGACATTTTCTTCGCTTATCTCCATAACGTCAGTGTTTTTAAACTTCCTCCAAATAATGGTATAGCTTTGTCCATTTGGTTTTTAAGCCATTTTTGTTTACAATTTTGTTTTATCGTGGTAACGCTCGTTGGCGTAAAAGACTGTAAAATACACGATTGGGTAATCTAGTTAGGTCAATACGTCTAATCCCTTAAAGTAAAGCTGTTTATGTACGACGTTAAACCAGATTTTGAAGTTCTGGGGTATTTATTTATTTATGGGGTACTTTTGATCTCTATGTCTCTCTCACCAAACGGCAAAAGCAATTACGGTCGTTGGACATTACCAAAGATTTTATTATTGAAGAAGTTATTTATGTGACGTAAAAACTAAATTCTGAGTGCCTATCCGTTAGATAAAACGTTATTATTCTACGTTGGTATAGTTTCAAATTACACTATACTTAATATTATTTTTATTGAATCGTAGCTCATGGAGGTCGTTGATGGCTGTTCGAAGCAGACATTTCCGAGCAAGTGTTGCTGCTCAACTAAAGGGTCAAGGGATCGTCACTCAGAGAGACTTGGCTCTAACTCAATTTGGGTTCATCGGTTTCTCAGTACTCAAACCAGATAAATTTGGTATACGCCAACTAAACGAAGACGACTGGGAAGCTTATAACCATTTCTGGAAAGTCATAGGATATGCTATCGGTCTGGAAGATAGGTAAGTTTCTTCGTCATAGAAAACACATACACACGTTTTCTACACTTATGAGTGAGTGAGCGGGCTATGGCCCCGCACTAGGATTTACTCCTGTGTCGCGGTTGCCATGGACACACAAAGACGAATACACAAACACCCAGACCCAGAACAGAAATTTAAATTCATCATTCAGATTCTATCTGGCCGGGAATCGAACCCGGAACCCACTGCGTGTCAGACCGGTATGGTGACCGCTGCACCACGCGGGTCGTAGAATATCATAGAAGTAGCAAACGAGAGTACAGTTCACTTGATAAGTAAGGGACTAGTGGCTAGGCCGCCCATGTATATCTATAATGAGTCCCAAACAAAATTTGAGCTCTAACTAAGGTTGCTAAGATGCGTTGGTGTTTTTGAGAACTAGCTTGGAACATGTCGGATTGTGTTATAAGTGTGTCTCCTCTATCACACTCTGCAAACCACAGCACAGCACGGTTACTAGACAGAAATGGGCTTGTCAGTGCTATCCCCGGAGTAGAGTTACAAGGTTTACCATATTGAAAATGTGATTCCATTCATAAACACCAATAAGAAACCGACTTTATCGGTCATACAATAATCATGAGTACTAATATATTCACTTTGTGTCATAAACATATAAATTAAAATATGTTATTAACATTACACACACTATTAATAGTTATCACTCCGTCTTAATTAACATAAATTTTGCAATTACGTTGTAAAATGCATATACCTAATCTTTCAAAGTTATTTTTCTGCTTTGGAATATTTTTTGTGTTTATATTACGTATGATTTATATATTGCTATAGTTTAATTGTACCACGTTTAATAATTATATTTGTTTGAACTCATCGACCACCCACGTGGTACAATGAACAATATATTTCCAGTTTTGTACTCGTATGTAGGTGTAAAAAAATCAAACGGGTGGCACTCCAGCAATGCCGGCCGAAGTAAAAACTTTAATATTAACGTTGTGCATTTTTGATATGTTGGAATGGTAGAGAATAATTTTGCATGAATTGTTTTAATTATCAATACAAAAGTACTATCATTTATGTGGTAAAATGCAATATTCATATATATCGTACACGAATATGACAATTTATGACATTAAAAATTTTACACTTCAGAACTAAAACACACGCACATTCACGCAAGCGTTCTCCCTCCGTCTTACGAATTTTCAATCAGGACACGTGACCTTGACGCGAGTTTAACATTTTTTACCCATCATAAAAAGTGCACAACGCCGCTAAAGAAGTTTTCATTTCAAAAATGAAGTTCCCTATCGCATCTTCTCTGTTTACTTAGATACAACATATGCCGAAAGAACATAGACGAGACTCGAGAAGTATGTCAGATCCTACTCGACCGTGTTTACACGCCGTGCCTCACCAATGTTCCGGAGTATTTCGAGCACTTGGCACGGTGCATGCTTGATAGCCAATGGGCTATAAACCCAACCATACACGTCGAAGGCGTTATCTATTGGACTAAGTACCTGGCCAACGTTCCTGGTTACTTTTTTACGGAAAAAGAGAGAATTGACTTGCAAAAGCGAATAAAACAACAGTTGAAGGGCAACTCATGTGATATTGGTGAGTATTTCCACTTTTATTATAACCAGTAGGTATACTATACTTTTGACACTATTAGTCAAAACCATCGTGTAATCCCAGAGCCATGATACAATTGCTTACTTTACTACTTAAGTGTTTAGCAAATACCTATCATTACAATGTATATTGACATTAAGTGACCTTTGCCCGTAGTACGATTTTATTATGTTCCCTGAAAATAATCATTGTTTATGTTGTCGCCCATCATTTTAAAGTACATTGCAAGGTACGTGCGAAAACAAAAACAAAAGCGTTGAGTATATATTGCAATGTATGGGCAACAGTGACGGATTTACACATTTGTTAGAAAGCTAGTGTGTCTGAAATTGATGTCGTCGCCAACAAAAAAATCGCAACCAGACGCACACGCCCCCTGTCAACATTTAAATAATCTTAGCAATTCGTGGACCAAAACCAATTGACAAGATAGCATTATATTTGCCGCCCTTAAAATCTGCTGCCCTAGGTTCCAGCCTTCTCAGCTAGCTTGTAAATCCACCATTGGTGGGCGGATGTTTCATTTTGAGGAAGCAAGACAAAGTCGTATTAATGGTAGTTATAAGATTGGACTCATTTAAATTGCAACGCTCAACGCTGACGTTTGACTGTAGCACCAAGCCAATGACGTTTAAAATGAATGTATTGTACAGTCGGTAAAAGTAGCTCGAATTGCAATTGTCAAGCAAGTGACCTAAATATTCAATAAATTACTTTAAGTTGCTAATTTTCGAGTGAAAATTATTTAAAAAATTGGTAGCTGGTGGTTAAAAACGTATAATGAAATCACGATGGAAGTGAAACCTTTATTTTTTGTTGAAAATGGCTTGTTTATGTAAATTAATAAATATTAGTTTTAATTTAAAATTTGAATTAAGAAATAAAAACGCAGTCATATGGGAGCTCCTCTGCCAAGGAGCCTTTCACCCTACCCTGCTTTCGTGTGTAATACGACATGCGTACGACAGACCAATATTTTTTTGTCGTCGAATAAAAGTTTCACTTTAAAAAATAAGCTCGTCTGTAAAGACAGCAGAAATGAAAAAAGTACAAATTTAGGAAATATTATACGTGTATTTATTTTTTATTATAAACTTATTACCAATTTGTTGTTGTAGGCGTGGATTCATCAACGTTAATATCCAAATGTGCGATAGAAGAATCGCCAGCATGTTCACCGACGCTTTTATACCTTCGAGACTACGACACCATAGAGTCTTCGCCGACTTACAAGAGACTAGACAAAGCCGGGAAAAACAAACTATCATTCTATTCCATTTACGCTATAATTTATTCCACTTGGCTAGGACGTTGGTATTTCAATTTAAACTTTAAATTTAGTTTGCTCCTCATGAAATATTTGCCTTATTTGGCCTTCTTTAGACACGGCGTCATAGCGTCTTATGTAAATATTTTTACTGAAGATCCAGTGGATGACGCTGAACCTAAGACTAATGCGGAATATTATAAAATGAAACCTCCAGTGCCTTGGTATAAAGAAATATTGTCACTATTTTAGTGATATTAGCAATAAAATAGGGATAAGTGATTATTCTAATGTTGGATACAGGGAGCAGTACTGCCAACGACGTCAACCGGTTTCCTTAAAAGCAATGACACAGCTAAAATTATTCTTTGTGATATTTGGAGGAAATATCAAAAGTTCCGAATTTTTAACATTTTTCTAAAATTCTAAATGTATACAGAGCTTGTACATCGAAAATTACGTCACAGTTGATAAGCTGTATATATTTATTGTCATGCGCAAAAAATGCGCAATCTTATGTAGATTGCGCATTTTTGTAGATTGCAATAGCACGAGCTATCCACCAACATGTAAGTACGATTGATAGCTAATATTTATTTCCGTATCTTTGTTAAGTGGGTCTCCTGATTTACGCTATTTCCAAGAGGCGAAATTCTTGTCCTTGGTGATATTGCCAAAATTGCAGGTATACGAATATTATAAACAAAACCTACATATTTAGTTTGTAGAGATTAGAGTGCTGGGAGACCCAAAAATAAAGCTCATTCTAGACTTTGTTTTTTTCTATGATTAAACCAAACGATAAGGCAGACGGGCTACCTGATGGAAAGTGGTTACCATCGCCTATGGACATTTGCAACACCAGAGGCAGAGCAAACTCGTCAATTCATCGCCGGCTTTGATTTAAAAATGATTAACAAATTAAAAGCGTTCCAACATTATATTTTAAATATAAGAATGACACATCATTGGTCACAGTTGACAACAACAATTATGAGACTCTGAAATGCATTTTTATCATTAAGGTAAGTGAGGAACTTGCCATTAAACACATATTTAATTATAGTTAATTAAGTTAATGTAAGTAATTCGAAGATGCAATTATATTAAGTGGAAATAGGTACGTATACTAAGTAGACATTATATATATTCGCAATTAATACACAAATAACAAGAATATTGCATGAATGCAATGATTTACTGTCTGAGACAAAACACATTATTTTCCATCTTAAATGAGAGTTACGAGTATGTGCTATAATAGTCGTGAGAATTTGTGTTATCTATTAAAGTACATGCATACAATATAAAATGTTGCAATATTATTTAATTAAACAAAAAAAAAACAATTAGTCTGTAGCGACCTCCCGTCACGTCGGGGTCACCACTTTGGCAAAGGGAGATCTATCTATCTATCCGCCAGGCTAGGTGATTATGCTTGGGGAGCGGTCGTGCTCCGACAGTTTAGGTTCGGAACATGTATATATGTAGGATGTTGAGAAAACTCCGACAGCGTGTTTCAGAATACGGTGACGTCATCTTGTTGTCAGCGAGAGGTCGCCACAAGTCTATAAAATTGTATCCTGAGTAACTTGAAAGATGGCTATTGTTTGTTGTTGATTGTTATTGAAATTATTTAGCTTCAGTTTTCTAGTATTTGCGACTAAATGTTGTTATGTGTATAGATGTATTGAGATATTTACTTTTAACAGTCGTCAAAGTTAGCGTTATACGGACTCTATAATAATTATATCTCTCTCTATTAGACATGGAAGTTTTATATTATGATTCCATTCGGCTCCCATTTTTGTTATTAAATTAGCTATGAATTTATTTATAATTTCAAATCCTTGATCAAGACTCAGTTGAAGACTAGTTTGGTGCTATTTATAGAAAAAACGGTAATAGGTAAATAGCTAACATAAAATACATAGTGTAATTAAATTCGACTGCGTTATATTTTGCGGAGATTAAATTTCTCAAACTTATACATATCTTATAATGTTATATAATTCTTATGATGATGTCACGGAAAATGTCAAACGCTAACTGCATTCTCTAATTAAATTAGAGGATTGTTAGCGTATTTCTATTCGTATAAGATATTATGGTATGGTAAAAATATTTGTCTAATGTAAATTTCAATTTGCAATGGCGAAGGTCATGAGGAATAAACGGTGGAATAACATGAACTACTATATTTTATCACTATAATATACGTAACTTATGAAGTTATGTAAAAATAAAAGTATTATTATTGGAGCATATTGTTTTATTTCTCATCTTACAATAATTTTCACATTGTAAACGTAATTTTGGTTGGATCACACATATTAAGCAAATTTGTAGAGATAGTAGTACATTTTGGATAATCACGGCGAAAAAAAAGAATACTAAGTGATAATTGCCATCCATGTAGGACCTTGGAGTAGGTCATGTAGGTCCATGTATAATCAACCACTCTAGGTAAGATAAGCATTACCCACAGGTACGTGCTATCCCTGAGACCAAAATTTAACATCTCGTCCCTATAAGAACTCTCATAGCAACTGTCTTGAAACTTTCTACAAGTTTGTTGTTATAAATCAAGAAATAAATGTAACGGTGGTGCTTCCAGAGCCGATCCACGAAAAACTCTGCCACCCATTCAATCTGACCTTTTGAGTATATGACTGTGCATACTTACCAATTTATTTTTAAATTATTACTAAACAATGTTTCTCAATAAATGACCAGTCAAGTTCGAGAGATTAGCGGTTTCAAAAAAATATCCTTTTAACTTTATATCACAAGGATTACATGATAATCATGATAATAAATAAACTCATACTTTCTTGACCTTTATTAAATACAACAAATAGCTAATTGAAGAAGTCTTGCGCTTTTAATCTGGTTCTTTTGGCGACATTGATTTGCAGCAGGTTGTCTGTAAGATTGTCCATCACAGTAGGTGGCGTCTCAGTCACTGTGGGTGCTAGGGTCTTAGGGTTCTTCGTTTTTGGTGTCGCCACGAGGGGTTTTTGAGGTATTGGCGGGGGTTTAGGCGTGTGTGGCACGATGCCCCTGTCGTTGGGGGTCATCTTCAGTCTTGGCGAAAGGAGATGCTTGGCGGCCAATTTCCTTGCAGCCGGCGACATACTGGCCAACCTCTCTGTATTTGTTCTGAATCTGAAGAAAAAAGAAGTTCATTAATTTAAAGATTTATTATATCTATTTTTTATTTTCAATTTTTACATTAAATATAACAGTGATTGCAAAAAATAAGGTAATATGTAATAGATTTGTAATACTGCCAAATTTATTAAAAAAAAATAGAACTTTTTGTTAAAAATGAATACTTTTGTGTTAATCTGTTTAATTATAATAATTTGTGTTGTAATTTTAAATTGTAGTTTTTGTAATGATCATAGATAATTACTTTTGTTGATACCTATTGTAATTTTAGGACTTTTATTTTTAATTGTGTTGAGTGTGTTTAGGCATAGTTGAGTGTGTTCTTGTCCCGGTACGTTTATGCATGTAAATATGTGAGTATATGTGTTTGAGGCCCTTAGCTCTTCGTAAAACTAATTTTTGTGGCCAATGGTTAGAATTTCCTAGAACTGTACTTTTTGACATGTAATTTTAAGGATAATTAGTATATTTTTCGTCGCAAAATTTTCCCGACGATCTTGTTTTGATGTTTTATTTCTTTTCGATTTTTAATTGAAGATCTTCTTCCATCAAATATCTTTTTTACAGTTTTTTGCCAATTTTTTGGCGTCAAGTTTCTCAAATTCGGATATTCGGAAAGACTCGTACATACTAAGCGGCCCGCGTTGTCCAAAAGTTTCTAGCTTCTGCTACAACGCATTCACTATTAATGAAATACTTCCTATCTAATAAGATTGGTGTCAACTTACGTATGCGGAGGACACACTTTACTTAATTTGAAGAGTGGCAACTCTTGTATGTTTCTAGCACACTCTACCCAATTTAAAGAATGGCGCCTCACGCATGAGACGAACTTGAAAAATTACAATTTACGTATGTTTCGAACACTCTCTACCCAATTTAAAGAATGGCAATTCACGCATGCGGTGAGCAAATTTCCCCTAATTAAAGAATGCCAAATCATGTAAGTGGCGAACATACTTCTTCTAATTTGAAGAATACCAACTCACGTATGGGGCGAACACTTTACTTTGTTTGAAGAATCACAACTCACGTAAGCGGCGAGTGAACTCTGCCTAATACGAAGAAAGGCAACTCACGTTTGGGACGAATACACTATATCTAATGTGTTCGTTACTCACGTGTATGGTGAATACACTCTACTTAATGTGTTCGTAATTCGTAACTCACGTGTTTGGTAAACAGTTTAAAGTAGTCCGTTGATAAGTGATGTGTGCGGTAAACAGTTTAAAGTAATACGTTGATAAGTGACGTGTGCGGTAAACAGTTTAAAGTAATACGTTGATAAGTCACGTGTGCGATAAACTGCTTAAAGTAATACGTTGCTAACTCACGTGTGCGGTAAACAGTTTAAAGTAATACGTTGATAAGTGACGTGTGCGGTAAACAGTTTAAAGTAATACGTTGATAAGTCACGTGTGCGATAAACTGCTTAAAGTAATACGTTGCTAACTCACGTGTGCGGTAAACAGTTTAAAGTAATACGTTGATAAGTGACGTGTGCGGTAAACAGTTTAAAGTAATACGTTGATAA
>DWLI01003967.1:0-11288 GCA_018249915.1 Cecropterus dorantes dorantes
CGCTGCCTCACCGCCCACAGATAAAAAAGTATAATCACCTCACCACACTGTTACAATATATACTTATATTTTGAATTCAGTTATATTTTTTATACTACCCTCTCACATGTAAAAGAGAGACAAATGTGTATTCATAGTTATGAAGAAAATTCCACAGTATTTTTTTGTCTCACTTCACCTACTCTATACTTATGTTGCCCTGGTACATTAGCAATGGATATTTAGGATGAATTTAATATAAATAAAATGTCCCACATTTCTGGGTTGTTGTGGGTGTTGGGTTTCATCCCTAAAAAAAATATCCTCATACGCGCAAAGAAGTTTCACTTCAAAAAAACAGTTTGCCAAACCCTTTTAGAGATGCGCCGGATCGTTAAAATAATAGATCCGCGGATACGGATACGAATACGGATCATTGGTGTCAAGATCCGCGGATTCGAATTTCAACTTTCTTACAAATTGACTTGATACGCGTGTTCTTGAAGCGGCAATTGCTTTATTGACACGTTCCCGCCTGTGCCCTTAGTACAATTGTTTTGAGAAAACGTAAAAGAACGTTTCCTCAAAGCAATCATTGATACATTTTCCCTATCGTTGCAATGTAGGTACACGGTCATTTTATGTAATAATAATATATAATTTTACTATTTTTCGTTTTTTTTTTTTTTTTCAATATAAATAAGCTAAATATGCGATATTAATAAACAATATGGAATTTAATACTATTTCATTGTTTCTCAATCGCCAACGTACATTTAGAATTTTGTATATACATAATAAAGTTATAAATAATGTGAATTTCAGTTTAGTTTCAGTTAGTTCCTAAAAAGTAATGAATACGGTTTTTACTCACGCCTCGGATATCCGGCACATCAATATTTATTGCATACGGGCATTACCTACCAAACGCAGTCTGCAAAAAGTCGTGCATCATCGACGCAATCGGGAATCGCCGATAAAAAAGTATCATAATCACTAGGGTTGTAAATTAAATCCATGTGTTATTTTATATATTTTAATAAATAAAAGTTACAATATTGCATTGTTTGATAGTGTTAAAAAAAGTTAAATATAAACATGACAAAAAAATTAACAAAATTACCGATCCGCATTGCCAGCATTGTCTGTTCTAGAATTTAATGATTCAAATTGCGTCTATTAATATCGAATAAAGGAAACTACTATTTACCTTCAGGTACCAGCAAGTACAAACGCAGAAATAAAAACCACAAAAATATTTATACATTGTTTCAATACATAGTGTAATCCAAAATGAGAGCTTTGGTAAGTTATTCGTTAAACCAAAAATCTGCGAGAAGTAAATAACAAAGCAACCATTTTGAATTGCAATCTATGCACAAACAAGTTATACAAAAAAATCGTAAACCTTCACAAGACGACATGTACAGACCATTTTTACTTACTAATAATGAAGATGCTACGATTTGAATTTACAGGACGGAGGTTGATTGGATCGGTCAAAACAATAAGCTGCCAATTTTTATATAAGCACTGAATTGAAAGTCGTGTAGGAAAAATCTTACTTTGCCTAAGAAAAAAACAACTACAACAAACCTTCAAACTATACAAACGTTTGTAATATTGCAACATTATTTGTACACTTTGGCTGTGGTTACGTAATCATTCTTAGTTCCAGGTGATTGTGCATATACATTTTAAAAATATACAGAAATACATTTAAAAATATACACTAAAACAGCTTTAAATTTGTCAAATAAACAAGCAATGTCGTATCTGACGATCAGAGGTCTGGTGTTACAATTTGGAAGGAGAATCGAGATTTTACTTAATTTTATGTATAATCTATGCTCTAAGCTCAAATCGAATACGAATAAATCGGTATTTAATCGAATTATTGAATCCTGGAAACAATATGCGAGATGTAGTACTAACTTCCTAAGCGTAAAAAATACTTAATTCTACAATATAATATGTTGTAGGTCATGACGTAATTGCAAGCAAATTATAGTTTTAGGTCTACTGTTTAAAAATGCTTCCTTTGATGCTTTTTAATTCCATATTTTTACTAAAATTATATTAACGAGACCTCTGATTTACAACTCAACATTCGAAAGTAGAAAGAAAAAGTTATATAATTATTTATTGCCGCCTAAAGATCATTACACCATCATATTCCAATCATAAACAATTGCATGTTTTTTTATTAAATGCAACTAAAATATACTTAACACTAATTTATGTAGTATAATGATAATGATATATTTTTAAAATCGCGAATTAAAATGAGTATAAAATTGCAATACGTTTTAAAACTAAGGACTAAACAAATTTAATTAATAGAAGTTATCTAATTAACAATATGTTTTGTATAATCATGAATGATAAATCAAATCAAAATATTTAACTCAATTTCCTACATATTTTATATACATATAATAATATATGTAGGTTTTCTGTATAAAAATAATAGATAAAACGTTTGAAACAAGTTGCTATATACATTTGAATATATTTTTTGTATATTACGTCAATTTAAAAAACAAACAGGTGGTCATCAAGTTTTTTTATCAATAAATTGACCCTAAGTTCTACATATGGTAATAAAAAAATACGAGAAAAAGACATTAGCGTTGTTAAAACAGTACAAATATAAGCAATCTACTATCGTGTATAAAAATAAAGTTGAAAAACAATTATGATATTGATTTATCATTCATAATAACAAAGCGATCAGATCCTTAAAAAGTAATTACGATACACAATACATAATATGCATTTTATTTGGCTTTAGAATTTATTAGAGAGCTAATTATTATGTGTTCATATCATAGTATAAATAAGATTTATTATGCTACGTCAGGTTCCTTTAGATGTTTGAATAGGAATTATAGCTTTTATATAATAGAAGTAACCTCAATAACGCTGCTGCATGAATAACCGCACAATTCAAAATTCATCTATTGTATGTTAAAATACAGTTTTATCTAAAAAAAAGAATTTCTAATAATGGTGCTTCAAATCACACCCTAGTTTGTGGCCTTTTAATTTACTTTATCATTTAAACTTCATTCATAAAGAGATAAAATTAAATCATTTTTTTGTTTTACACTTACACTTATTTTACAGAAGTGCCAGGTGCTTTCCTGTAAAATTAGTGTATTCAATTTGCATTGTGTTATTATTCCATCTAAGCAACGATAAGTAAAAATATCGTTATGAATATAATGCTACAATGCTCTCCCTCGAAATTACACATCAGTCCCATCTAAATCATGATATCAGCGAGGCGCAGTGGCACTAAAGTCGTTACATAAAGTTTATGTCGCGTATGTCTGGGACATACCACACGCATCGGCTCGTTCAATTCGGGATAAAAGCGTGATATCAAAATAAAGGCAGATGCTAATATTATTTAAATAAGTTATTAACAAGAAATCTACAACTAAAAATCACCTAAACAAAAAATCTAAAACAACCCCACGCTTACATACACATAATATAAATTTATATAATTATAAAGATAATAATATACATGTACTATAATCTCTGATGTTGTATTTCATACCGCAATAAATATAATCCTAACCTAATTTATATCTAACTAAAGCTTAACGCCGTGGTGACGTGTACGGTCGGCGACAGTCGAACGTAAAATGCAGATTCACTTAAAGATATTAATTAATCTAGGCTCAAAAATAATCATACATATATGGACAGGCCGAACGTAACACAAGGTATATAAAGAAATATGTCATACATAAAACGACAATTAAAATGTTGTAACTGGGTGTAGGGTAGGCGGTATGTAACTGTGAAACCAGACTTATTCCAAATCATAATTTATAAGTCGTCACTTATATAACGATACCGCGTAAGTGATATTTGCTAACTTTTGAGGAGACACAAAAGCTGTATAATTTGTCTGAAGAATTTCATAATATCATAGTTTCTGTCTCTCTTGAAAGGTTACTAAATATCACTTGCGCCGTATCGTAACTGTATATGTTGAATGAAATTCTTCAGACAAAATATGTTTTTTGTCGGTCCTAAAAATATACCAAATATCACTTACGCGGTTTTGTTATAAAAGCGACGAAATGCTCTTTACAAAAAATGATGTTATTATCAAACAATAATAATATGAAATAATTTGTATACCTGCTTCCATAAATGCTTATTCTATTATTCTCAGAAACATCTTATTTGTTGAATTAACTTTTTGTAATGCAATAATAATATGAAATAATTTGTATATCTGCTTCCATTAATGCTTATTTTATTATTCTCAGAGACATCTTATTTGTCGAATTATTTTTTTGGTAATGTAAATCAGTAAAACAAGGACTGGGTATACTATAAAATTTAACTCTCTTCACTGGTTCAAACTTTATAATTACAATAGCTGTAGAAAATAGTTATTAGATGTATGCATGACACTTAAATTTTTTATATTGATTAAATCATAATTGTTAAATTAATACACAAAAGGTGCGGTGACGTGTTGATAATATTTCCAAGTGCAGAAACTCTACAAAGTAACAGGCACTTTTTAGATTATGACGTATACGTAAAATATAATATGCGCATTGTAAATCCTACATGTGTGAATTATAATCATGTGCGTTTAGGGTGTCCGGACCCCCCTGGGGCGACCCCAATAGATGCGAAAAAAAAAATTACACGACGACCCCTTTTTCAAATTTCTGAGACTATTTCGCACCTTTTCCATAACAAACTATAATTGCGCCCGAAATTATAACGTTGGACAGTATATATGTATTAGGCAGTATTATGGTCCTATATTGTAACAATTCATTGTTATTATGCACTAATTGTAATTCACCAATTAACATAGAAGCACATTGCGATTCTATGAACATTACATTAGTGAAATATTCCGTATCAGAGATGTTTTAGTTATATGTGTATGGACAACTCTATGCCTTTTGTTATGTGAAATATTTGTAACAAATCGGAACATAACAAAGAGCACATTTAATATTATTCTGAGCTTATTTTATAGGCCGTTCAAATGAGTACATTTATTAGTAAAATAATCAAGTGATTTTCTGTCAATATGTGTACAAAAGAAATATGACAAATAATATTAGTACTGAAAGCGAATAAGCTAAACATTCCTTACTTATTTAATAAACTTAAACTATCATTAAAATAATAAATCGATTGATAGACTTGGTGTGTTATTAGATTAGACATAATTGATTTGAGCCCAAACTTAATACGGTAACTTAACTATAATAAAAGTTAATCAGAGGCAGACATGATTTAAAATAAATTAAAATGTCTTTTAGCGTTATTATTTTTCTAAGTTATATATAAAAAATCATCAATAAACTTATTACGAATCTTTTGTGTTAGTAAGTGTACCGATCACTTATTTCTTCAGTATGAGTTCTTTATAGATAGTGTCCACAAATATATTTGTTAGCTTGTTCGTTGAAAATTTTGTTTAAACAGTATGTACCCAGTACTGACTCGTTAGTAATCGATTCGTTACTCGTGAATTCATTTAGTTACTAGCATCTGTCGTACGGATCGTACCGTATCGGACGGTAGCTTGATTTAGTTATAAACTTACAAACAAGACCCGCCTTCTTTGACCAAATTATACTTACAAAAAGCCCACACATCGACGCGACTCGTATGCGATGCTTCATTCTAGTATCAAAGTCGATACGACAGTAATGGATGATGATGACTCATCAACCCATTATCGTCCCACTGCTGGACACGGGTCTTCTCTCAGAATGAGAGAGTTTTAGGCCATAGTCCGCTGCGCTGGGCCAAGTGCAAGTTGGTAGACTTCACACTCTTTGGAGAGTTTTGTTTTTTTTTTCAGAGAACTCACAATGTTCTCCTTCACCGTAAAGCAGTGATATTTAGTTTCTAATACGCACATAATTTCAGAAAATTAGTGGTGCGTGCCTGGGATTCGAACCTCGGTACCCTCGACTGAAAGGCCAAGTTTCAACCACTAGGCTATCACCGCAGTAACTAGTACTAATCATTAAAATAACAAATACATACGGATACATAATTTGTTGTTATTTTCACATTACTAAATTCGAGTACAATTTATTAAATACTCTCAGTGTCATACCGGCGCAAAGACCGCTGCGCACTCTGAGTTTCTTTTTATTATATTATGTGGTGTTTCACCATGACATTTTAATTTCATGTTTGTCTTTAAAGCCAAAATACTAAGAGGACACATAGGCCAGAAGTATCGCTGAATCTAGTTAATAAGTGACCAGCAGTTAACATAAAAGTTTTATAGTTTCATAATTTGATAATGTTACTATTAAAATATAATGCATATTATCCTAAAATTGGAGATATATTTAGATATACAAATATATATTTTACACAAAAAAGAGAAAATAAATTGACAAAAAAGCATCACGGGCGACGAATAACACGATTTTATTGCATAATAATGCATGATATTGAGCTAGGTAAAAGCAAATCTCAATATATAATAAATAATGTCAAAATAGAGTCAAAGAGCTCTGAAAGTTTTAAATAATAGTGTACTTGGATATGTATAAAAGGTAAACAAACTAAGCATTGATTGTTTCCTTCAAATTTATACTATCATTTTTTATAGAATGGAATGATTTATTTTAATCTTCCGGTAATGATAGATAGCGAGATTGGACTAAAATGTCTCTTTTGTACCTATAATTGAAATGGAGATGTGAGACGATAAGATTTTTATTAAATATATGCGTTTATGGAAATTGACAAACCATATATTTCTAAACGAACCATACCATAAACAAACTAATTTTTTCATGAGTTACACTATGAACTTTTTGAGTTCCTTGAATCACGATTATATTTTACTGTGGTACGTTTTCGATACATTTTTTTATCAACAGTTTCTCTTGAAATCGGCTCATAAATAAACTGTTACTTATAAATCATAATGGAAAATATTTTAAAAGAAAGCTATAAGCGGTGGGCAGAGGAATAACAAACTCATAAAAAAAACCAAGAAACGACGTGCACATCAATGCTCTTATCACTTAACTAAGCAAATCACACTTCATACATCGTCTGTCACACATTAAATGCATATTAGCTTACAAAGACATTACGATAAAATAATTAAATTGCATTGATATTAATTATATAAAAACTTCCAAATTGCTTTCCTTATAAAACTAAAATTAAAAAAAAGAAATATATATATGTAGCTGGCAACTCTTGTATAAAAATATGTTAAATTAAAAGAAAAACAAAATTTGAAATAAGAACACATTCAAACGACATAACAAACCACAATAAACTTACATATCTATGAGCTGTCGTTGTTTAAAAAGTGCACTTAATATGAGGTACTAATAATTCCACGCGTCAGGGTTCATTCATATCTCCAGACACTGAACGGACCAGACACGGACCGAGACAGACAAAATCATATTTTTCTATACAATATTTTCACAGGATTGGTGTTTGTTACGATAGATATAAATAAATTAATACACATTGTATAAAATACTATTAATTTGTCTGCCACGGCCCGTGCCTGATACGTTCAATGACTGTAGATATAAATCTAACCGTTATCCTATATCAACTGTCAATAGCTTAACATTAATCTCAAAGAAATATTACACCTTATAACTATGTACTGTTCATTTCTGATCTAAGCTACGTGGTCGATTAAATCCCTTCGATAACATCTATTCGAGTACTAATCTTATATAATGAGCTCAATTTTAAGGCAATCTTAGGCAAATCAAATACGAGTAGTATTATCGAAGTACTACCTGTCCTCGCTAAGTTTGCCGGAGAAATGCACTCCCTACCTCCCAACTAACACGCCCCTCAGTCGCCCCTTCAGTACCGTTAGCAATGTCATTGTAGTCGCGTGTAATTATTATATTTTATGCGGCAACTAATTATATTATGTAATTATTTTATGCGGGAACTTAATATTCTTTAATTTTCTCGATATTTGTTTGTTTTTTTCTCCGTGTTAAAAATATGGGTAACGGAAAGACTTTACGAAGTGGTTCTCGTAATATGTCGTATATGACATTTTTTGAAAACGTAAAAAAAATACCATTCGTTCATAATACCATAATATGTAGAGAAGTTATTTGATTACCATGATTTTTATAATAATAATGCATGTAATAGCAAAAAATATATATTTTTATCAAACCTGTTTTTTGCTGACGCTACCTCATCGGTGACGTCACGTCGACAGCGGCAAACTTAGCGCTAACGTGTAGTAACTGTATGTTTTAGCTTGCTAGTCGTAAGCGTTCTTACAATCTAGTAGAATTATGTTCATTCGCTTTTTCTATAACTTCTAATCTTTTTGTATTTGTATATCGATCAACTTATTTCATCAATTAACTTTGCATTAACGTTCGGATTATGGTCGTTTTGTATAAGAGGCGATTAGTAATATTAATGAGTTGGTAAAGCCATTAATTACTAGTTCTACCATTTGCATCTGATTGTCTAAAAAGGTATATCCACTTTTTGTGTAAAAAGTGTAGGTTCAAACTGTTCTCAAAATAGGTCTACGGAAAAAGACTCGCCCATCTAAAACGTGCCATCCCGAGCTTGAGTTTTTACGTCCAGAAATTAGAGACATATATAATTTTATTTTGCTGTCCTCTCAAACGTGCTGCGGACCAGATCAAAGGCCGACGCGGGTCGCATTAGACTTGCGGGCCCTTTACCTATACAGGACAAAAATTAAGAGTCTCCGGTATGTCGTGACCCGGTTAATAATCGACAGAAATAATTATGATGAACATTATTTTTCATTCAAGTTAAATGAATGACGGAGGGATTTATATTGTATATCAATTTGTATGTTTCTAACCTCAATTGTATCTGATGGTTGTAATGCACCGGTTGACCGAGGTCTGATTCGACGGAAATGACGTTCAGACATCTCACGTCAGTCGAGTTCCGATGCGGTCAGACATCAGCCGTAGATGCTGTAGTATACGATGCGGCCAGTATAAGGTCTCGTAGTCCGAGCACGGTCATACACTTGTTACTTGTTGGAAAAAGATTTTTCTTGGGCAGTCGCAGGTCTCGTGTCAGCAAATGCTCGATCCAGCTACATTATTACATCACCCACGCAAGATTTGTTTAACTCTGAAAGCGCTATAGCTATCTAGAGGAAGATGATTCGGCGAGCCTGACCGGCTAAATGATTCACGCCAGCCGAGGTTTGTTCTAGCCTGAGAGCCTGCTGCGCGGAGCTCGGTCCAGCAAGATCATCCTCGTCGGGCGAGGTTGGGCGTGGGCCGGTCAGACGGAGGTGCCGACGTGGCGGTCGGCGTCCAGCGACACGTCCTCGGGGCTGGCCAGGTCGGCGCGCAGCCGCACGCCGCGCCCCGTCAGCGTCCAGCGACACGCCGCGCGCTCCGTGCGGGGGGATATCCTGGGAGGAATCACATTGACATTGTTATATACACAAAAAAACCGACCCAATTGTACGACATAGGCTCAAGTAAACATTACCCTCCATTTAACGACAGGTACCCGACAGGTAAATAAAGAATCCGTAAAATGTCAAAAAAAATATTTTACTAATAATAATTTTATACCATTACCTATATATATTTAGTTATATAGTCACAAATATCCTTCTAGCCGTTAAATCATAGAAAATTCAGTATACAAGATAGAGGGAGGTATATCCAAAATTAAGTCACAGTGGTACTAGTGTGGATGTTTACCTGTAAACCTAATCGGTATCATACTACATACACTAGTGTGTGTGTGTGTGTGTGTGTGTGCAGAGCTGGTCATCATCTCATCATGTCGATAGTGGCACTAGTTTGTGCGTGTGTGTGTATGTGTATGTGCAGAGCTGATCGTCATCATATCATTTCGACAGTGGCACTAGTGTGTGTGCGTCCGCTTGTATGTATACACCTGCAGAGCTGGTCATCATCATATCATATCGACAATGGCACTAGTGTGTGTGTGTGTACCTGCAGAGCTGGTCGGCGTCGGGCGAGCGCGGCGGCGAGGCGCGCGGCGCGCCGGGCGACTCCGAGCCGCTCGCCGAGCTGCTCGCCGAGCTGCCGCCGCCGCGGTACCGCTCCACGCCCTCTGCGTGACGTATATCCCATATCCATAAACGTGTACAATACCTGCGTTCCGTACACACGTATTGCACATGTTTATGGATATTGCAACACGAAATCGTTGCCTCTTTGACATACAACATCTACAGTGTGGAGTGATTTATTTCTTGTAGTTATCTATCATTTTAGGCATATTATCCGAATCCTTAAAATAATTTCGATGTTACACATCTGCCAGGCGTCCCATGACGACTCTTTTATATCACACTTAAGTAGCAAACGAGCATGCAGTTCACCTGATGGTGAGTGACCTGATGTTTATGTACAGACAAATACAAATCAAGGGTTCTATCTGAATTCGATCACAGTTGCGTTGCTAATCCCGAGGACTAAGATTTTCACCTAATATAACAGTGAACCTATATCAAATTACCTATATCAAATTAATTACGGCTGTCTACAGCGGATATTGGGCATTAAACAGCAAAGGGATTGCACGTTATAAATATATACATATATACAATAGCATTATGTTACCTCTCCTACCATCGTCACAGTCGGGCGCATCCTCTAATGTTCTTAGTATTTCGGCACACAGTTCAGAGTCTAACGGCACGGGATTGTCAGATTCCCTGAAATGGAAAAAAAATGATATGACGTACACAGATAAAAAAAGGAAGGTTATAAATTTATTTGATGAAAAGAAGGTGAATGTGGTAGGGTTTTTTTTAAAGTGTTAGGCTCGTGGGTTTTTTTCAGAGTGTTTCATTTAATAGTAGTTATATTGATGATTGTGAGGTTTAAATATAAAATTTGTTATGTGTGTTGTAATGTGTCTACGTATGCGTATATGCATTCATGCGAGCCTGTGTGCGCATATACATGTTTGTGTCTGTAAGCGTGTGTGTAATTGTGCGTGAGCGCGTGTGTGTATGATGTGAGTGTAGTGTGTATGCGGCGTGCGCGTAGTGTGTGTATGGGCGAATTATTTTGCTTGCTTCTTGCCGCCGAAAAACCCAACTTCTTTAAAAAAATACAATCTAATGTTACAATTACAGTTAAATGTAAAGTTTTATTCCAAAAAATGTATCAAGTGGCATCGGCAATCTTCGTAGGTAGATATTGCGTGTTTTTTTTATTGTTATTTTTTATATTATATTGAAGTAGCAAACGAGCATGCAGTCCACCTGATGGTAAGTGGTCACTGCCGCCCAT
>DWLI01003968.1:0-11287 GCA_018249915.1 Cecropterus dorantes dorantes
AAAGGGCTCTACCACAACTAACATAATTATGTATACGTTATATATTAATTGTAAATAGTTAAAGTACTAATATATATACCAAGACCACATAAAAACTAAGAAAAATAAAATAACACTACATAAAATATCACAAAGTATCAAAGCAAACGTCTAAAAAGTATTTTGTTAAATTTTTAACGTTTTCAAAAAATAATAGAGTTTCGGAGACGATGAGTATCTTAACCCAATTCTCGAGAAAACACTGGGCCATGAACTTTTCATCAACTGCATGATTTGACAGGAACATCGTGACGAAGCAGGATCCATCAAAAACAAATTAAGTTTTCTCCTCTCCGCTGAACAAATACAAATTTAAATTCTGATACAAGGCGAACTGTAATTTAGTGCCTTACTTTTACGTAGGTATATATTTAATGGTCTAATACGTTTAAGGATTTAAGGCGTACGACCGAATGCGTATATATATGAACATAGCAAACATACATATAGGATTATTTTTATTACAAATACAGTTGTAACAGATATGGTGATAAAAATATTTACTATGTTTACAGAACAGTCCAACTTTACGGGCCAAACTGCGCTGAAGGAGAAGCCATCTGTGATATAGCCGCATAAGGCAAACAACGCAAAAATATGAGGATTGATTTCAACTTAATCGTTAGAAGCAGCAGATTTGTATTCGACCTTAAAGAGAACTTCTGTTTTGTAATATACGGTGACGAAAATACGTGTAAACATTACAGGGCAGGAGTATTCTTTACATTAAATAAATAAGTAAATATTCGAATTAAGCATACGTCGCGTACAATTGTATGTGAAGGCAGAACAGGCCGTGTAGTTTAGTTTTAATAAGTATTTTATGTTTATAATATTATCATTCCTTACACATATATTACCTACATATTACCTTATACATTTAATTTAAAGAAACAATTCTATGTAATATGTGGATTGCCTCATTCTATCCTAGACGTACCTAAGCGTGTGTGGGAATGAATTGAATTTCCATATCCCTCGGCCAGCTAACATTAAAAGGTTAATCGTTCGCATAAAACATGGTACAATAAAGAACATTTCGCTATTCACGAGGCAGCGAGTCAGACATCTCGCGTTATTATAGTCGTAAAGTTCGCCCTTTCCTTGCATAATGACATGACGAATTGCGTTCACGATATTTTTGTTGGATGGGGTCATTACATCCGGTTATTATTACGTAGGTGCGCATATTATGGCAACATCTAACATTTTTCATCCAAAGCTTTTTTTTAAGTTGGAAAATGTAGAATATGATAAAAACAGGAAAAGCCAAAAAAGTTTCAGCCTTTCTTTTGTTTCGTTGTTCTTAGCTAGCTTCAGTGATATCAATAATAAATCCGCAATTTCCAGTACTAATGTGACTATACTTTAAGTCTGACGGCCACCAAGTCTAGTCATTTTAAAAGGCCTACCGTGAATATTTGATGTCGTCCGACGTAATGGGGTGGTCACCATATCCGTCTGACTGATGAATTTAGATTTCTGTTCTGGGTCTAGGTGTTTGTGTATTCACACTCACGGTACAGGTGAAAATCCTAATCCTTTTCGACTTCAGGTAAGTTCGCTATTGAGTTTAGATTCATTTTTGTTTCATGGATCGTGATGATCAACTCGCATCAAGTATGTAGCATTCTTGTCTTGCTCCCATTACATAAAAAATATATACGAGTATACGTAATTATTTCAATAAAAGACACTCGTTTAATTTTTAATACCATTTTTAGACGAATCTGTTGGTCTAACGTAAAAATTTAATATGTTCCTTAGGTACATTTTATATTTAAAACTTTCTAATTAATTTTCGAACAAACAGTAAAATAAAAATCCAAAGGGAGTGTTCACTACTATTTTAAGCTCTTAACTCGCATTTAAGTTAAGAGGAGAATAAAATTATGAACTAGAATTGAATCGAAGCGAAACTTTAAGTGGAAATGCCATTTTCGTGGCTCATTTATAAATCTACTTTTGTTGAATAAGTATTCAATGGTACGTTTAATTAAAGATTGGTTATTTAATTCACAGTTAAATTCTTTTACATGTCTAAAATAATTATTTTTAAACGTCGATTTACATTTTATCTATCGCTTCAGAAAATAAGAAGTAATTTCAACAGAAGGTACTAAGAAGTTCATAAATATTTTTTATGTTAATTTAAAAATTAACATAAAAAATATTTATGCCAGTCAATTAATTAATATTAGATATTTTTTTATAATATGGAAGTAGCGAGTGGCCACTTCCGGCCATGGACATCTGTAATCATTAAGTATTCTTACTTAGCATACTTATCATTTTGCCAAACAAAAACAGTTCATTTCGATTAGCTAGTTTTTTTTTCTAATCTCGCTCTAATAATTTTCTCCCAAATTATTAACTAATATATTTCCCTCTAAACATTACTCTAAATTGAAAAAAAAAGTTGATACAGTCTGTACACTAAGACCATAATAGAAAAATATCTGTTAATGAAAAAACACGACATTATCTTTCATTGCCTTCTCCACTTTTATACTAGCAAACAGATTTTTTGCAAACTACATTGGTTATAATACATAATACCCAATATAATTTGCTTTACTTTACTCACCTACTTTACTTAATAAAGTACCTACATAATTATACCTAAAACATTTATAATAATGACATATTACTGGCTTTCATGTTGGGGCTCGATTTATACACCGCTAAGCACAACTTTTTCACCCAGCTTGCCAACCACACGTACTATTACTCGAAACTCCAGCACTCCATTATCTCTGTGACCGAATTTGTTTTAAACTCGTTGCTTTTTTTTTAAATAAGGAACTTCGTTCCAAAAGCCCACGCACTCCATTGGCAGACAGATTGTTTAGTAACACAAAGCCGGAAAAAAAAGTTATCATTAACAAAATTATATTGTGTTTATAGTGATATTAGCTAAATTTTAGCTCTGTGATTCTACTCGAGGCTCTATCACCACATCTATTGGTAATCTAGTGAAGATATATGTATATATATGATGATTGAGACACACTTATACGGTACATACTACCTAAGCCTAACTTCTACTCAGGAGTAGCAAAGTATCTGTGGCTAACCTCTGAATTAATTACAAATGTCCAGAGACGGCAATTGAGACTTTCATCGAGTTGACTACATACTCGTTTGCTACTTCTATATTATAAAAAAAATGTCATATCAGGTCCTATAATATTATTTTTTATCGTTTATTTAATCATGAGTAAACGCATATATCCTTAATGTGAATATATTACTTGAGGTTTTTTAGCAGCAATACTATCAAATTAACTTTACTTGTACCTATGACTACTTTGTGAGCTACAGCTAATGTCGGAAAAATCTCTTATATTGATAAAGTCTATTAAAATTTCAATATCTTGACGGCTATCGATAGTCTACCGATAAACTATCTATTAATTTTCAAAATTTCTAATATCGAGCGGCAATACTAATATGGAATCCCTTCAACAATTTTACCCACAGAAGAGTTGCTACCTGCGAGGACCAAGCTTGGCATACGTCCTGTTTTAAGCATAAAAGTAGCAGGGATGGCCCTGAAGTCGAAGCACAAAGGGTTCTTACCATCTTTAAAAGGAGCAATCACAAGAAATTAATCATAAGCTGTATATAGTGACATCTGGTGAAAAAAGTAGAAATTAGGACCACAGCATTCAAATTATTAGAAACAATTAAATTATAACATAAGAGTATTTTATATTCTTATGCACTTATGAAACGATATGCATTACACAGGTTACTATTAAACGACCCCTTATTTATTAACTAGATAAATTTCGGCTGTTTAAGGTGGGATCTATGGCTTCAATTAAATAAAAAAGTTAAATGACACATGCTATTGTCAGTATTACAATGCAAATGAGTGACATTGACATGACGATTATCATATTCGTTTCGTTCCAATGGAATGAGTGTGACCGATTCTATAAAATAAATTTATACTTCTAAATTGCAACTTGCTCACACGTCTTTAAATTTATAATGATGAAACTCTTGTGGTTCTCAAGCTTATTGTATCTAACGAAATATGTGGTATAAATGTTACCTTTATAATTCATGAATTAGTCAAATTCTCTTCAAATTCACTGATTTTCTTAATGAATTTTCTATGAAAATACGTTGTATTTCAGGCTGGTTTTGACTACGATGGCTGGTTGAACATTAAACTACAACACAAACTGAATTGCAACAATGAAAATCAATACTGTACTCGGGCAGTTATTAACATAGAAAGTATAAGATTAGGTTCACCGAATATTGATCAAATACCATTTAATCAACAGCATATTAAGGAGCTAGAGGTATGTATAATTTTCGGTATATTAAAAGTACTCAATTGAACCAAGTTTACATTTTGTCCATATTTTAGTCAGATGATTATAAAATCAGCTGACTTACATATGAGGGGACCAAATAAATTATTAGATGTGGTATATGTAATTGCCTTCATATAAAACAAGTAACATTTTTATAAGGAATTAGTTACAGGCTTGAAGTGACCACATACCACCAAGTGAACTGCGACTATTATAAAAAATAAACCCCATTAAATACTCATATCAAAGAAAAATTAACAAACGGAGCTTCTCTTATTGCAGGAATTAGCTGAACTTGATGGGTTTTATTCTATAAAGAGCATAGTAACAACCGGTGACAAAGAAGAGGCGGAGTTTTTATCTTCTGTAAAGGCTCAGGCATTTTTGGAGAGTGGCCTTGTAGATATCATCAATGTATGGATGCTACCCAATGGTGAAGTCATTGCGGTCAACATCCAAGTGGCCAACTCCTCTGAGCCTAAAACGACACCACATGGCTATGTACACTCAAATGTATACATTCATCACATAGATCAGGCACCAGTGTAAGAATATTTCTACTATGACATCTAGTATCTGTTATTCACAGCTTCATCTCCATGCTAAATTTCCTAAAATGAAAAATATTTTTTTCGGATCCTGAGAGATCAATTGAAATACAATTGGATAACCTACACATTTAAAATTTAATGTTGTATTTACTATGCTATATTATATACTAAACATTAAACTTGTATCTAAATTTTCTGTCTGCATATATTTTTTTTTTGTGTGCGTGTCTACATCTGCAATCAGCCCCAGGACTATAAGCAGATTTGATCAGTACATGACACATTGACGAGCTGATTTTTGTTGTTAGTGGAATTTACACATTAAATCTCTTAAATATGGCTATTATGAATATCACAATTCATGTAGATTAAAATTGGATATCTATTGAATTTTTCTGTTTGCAGGCCTGATACAGCTTCTTATATACAAAAATTAGAGCGGGAAAGGGAAGCTCGCGAGAAAGGAGAAGTTAAAGACAATAGATCTTTCTTAGCAAAATATGTAAGTGCAATCAACAGTAATTTGTAAATTCTGTGTAAAAATAACTAATGTAATAAGTCATTAGTTATTACTGATAACTAAAACAACCTGAAAGGGTAACCTGTGCCTTTAGTACAAGTTGATTGTGTCCTCAAAACAAGCATTGTCAACATTTTTCTTTTAAGTCTATTGCAAGGTATGGCTAAAGAGAAAAACGTAAATGTGCAATAAAGTTGCGAAAAGTAAATATATCCTCTATTACATTTATTGGAACGAAGTTCCTTACGGCAGGCTTGGAGGAGATAGGGATTTTGCTGCGCGACCGAACTGAAAAAAATGTGATAGTAAAACCGTAAGAAACCGTGGAATAAAAGCGTCACGTGAGACGTGCGCAGGCGCGACAGTCGTATACACAAGCGAGTAGTGTATAATACCTTTCTCTTTCTCCCTCTTTCTTTTCGTTCTCTCATCATTTCTCTCTCTATAACCACTACACCTTTCCAATGCAGAGTATATACTCATGTATTAATTAATTATAAGTTGATAATTTGAATTATGATTTTTTTTATTTCACGTAATTTATTTTCTTTGCAAAAATACTGGATTTTCTAAATACTTTCCTGTACCTAAATAAAAACTCAGCAAAATTAAATAAAAAATCAAGAAAACCTATATAAAATTGATAATTTTTTTTTTCCAAATGATGTCGCTTCTACATTAGCCTAAGGAACTTCATTCCTACCTGGTGTCCCATGACACCACATCTTTTTTTTTTATTGATATTATTTCATTTTTATTTTTAGGTTTTTTTAGTATGATTTAAGGGTACTGAAAAGTGCATCATCTTAAAAATTCACATTATTCATGATCATTTGGCAATGAGAGATCTTCATTTTGATTCATTTGTTTGATGTTTAGTCACTTAATTGTTAACTTCAGAATATATGTAGTACAATGTTTTCATGGATTATACCACACTCAAAGCATAGTGTAAAATGTAGATACTAATACGCATGGCACACAATTCAGAAATCTAATTCTAATTTGTCTCTCTTTCCAGTGGATGTACATTGTACCAATTGCAGTATTTGTGATGATATCAGGAGCAGCAACTCCGGAACAACCAGCACAAAATGCCCGCTAACATCCTAAAAATAATTGTGTTATAAATTTAAGCTGATAATCTAAGAATAGTGGGAGATGGAAACATGGATAGGTACAATCTTTAGATAATATCTTTGCATATCTATTTTGTGCAAAACAGCCAAACTGTAAAAAGCATGGGCGGCTTGTTAGCACACAATAGTTATTAAAGGGACATTTGTTAAAACACGTGTGAATCAATATGTACAATAGAAAGGCTACGAATTTAAAACATGGGATTCTTTCACCGTTTCTTTTCATGAAATTACTTTCTTGTAAAAGTAATAATTATGATTTGGATGAACATTTTGATCTGCAAAATGAACTTCAACAATAACTTTAAATGTCAGTGACAGGTATAGAATAAATTAAAAAAAAAAAATTAAAAATTATTTAGTCATTTTAATTTCATCTCATAGAACTTTGATTCTCAGTCATATAAGTATTTATTCAGTACTAAATATTATAGATTATAGATAGTAAGTAAATTATCAGAAAAGATAAAATATAACTTAATGATTTGCTCACCTTGTTAATAACTTTGATACTCATACACATAATATAAATGATGGAATCATTATTATATTCGTAAGAAAAATAGTTACAAGTGTAAATGTTATCAGTTACATGATAACATAATCAATATCCATGTTTCCTTTGGGTAATTTATGAATATTCCTAATTTATTTGTTAATAAACCATGAGTTACCTAGTTTTTTGTTTAATTATTTATCAGATATAAAAACAACCGTACATACCAAACATGAAGCATTACAACCCAATGGAAAAAAATATATGAATGAATTATAGCAAAATTTCCATGCTCTGGTATTGTCAAATAAAAATGTTATTACTTCTCTTCCCATGGAAGGAAATTAATTTACAGAAGGACATCAGAAGAACTTTAACTATACCAATATAAAATGTAGATGTCTAGAATTATGGTCAATCTAACATAAGCAGTGTTTGATAAATATTGTAAAACAACCATTTCATAAGTCCTATATTCTATTTATTATCGTCTTGCAATCTTCCAAGGTATGCTATCCAAGAAAGCTAGTCATCATTTTTCAAACACGCATATATATGTATGCATAGCAGACATGCTCTATAACATATATTTTTGTGTATGAATTTAAACACGGTGACATTATGTATGTTTTTAAATGTGTTATCTGATTATATTTAATTTTACAAAGAGGTATGAAGTTGCTTAATAGGTAAAGCCTTAAATTTATTATCAAAACCAATATTAAACATATTTAGATAGCAATTTAATGTAACATTTTTATACTCATTTCAATTCAAAGATCACTCTGCAAATATATAAAGAAAAGGTTGATGCAAATTATAATAGAATTATCGTAGAAAAACATTATATTCTCTGAACCTTATTACACATTCCATGTGACAATATCAAAGACAACAAAGCTTATGTAGAAAAATTGTAAAGTGACTATTATGCTCCAATTTTTTCGATTTCTTCTGCATCTTCAATATCAAGTAACTGAATCTTTTTCCCAAAATGTGCTTCAATATCTTTACAAATTTCCATTGATAATGGTGAATCAATCAGATTGATTGCTATTCCAGCCTTACCAAACCTTCCTGTGCGACCAATTCTATGTAAATAAGTTTCACAATCTGCTTTCCTATTCATGTCCATTGGCATATCAAAATTAACCACAAGTGTGACTTGTTCCACATCAATCCCTCGAGACAAAACATTAGTAGTTATTAAAACTTTTTCTAAGCCAGCTCTAAATCTGTCCAAGACTGCAATTCTTTGTTCTACTGTTAGTTCTCCAGATAATACAGCGACTGAATGGCCATCTCTGGTCATTTTTTCTGACAGCCAACTGGCAGTTTTTCGAGTATGACAAAATATGATAGCTTGTCCAATGGTAATAACTCCATATATATTGCAAATGGCTGTATATTTTTCCTCTGCATTCTTACACTTAACATAATATTGCTTTATGTTGTCCAGAGATTCTTCTTCTCGCAACAATCTTATAATGATTGGATTGGGAACGATAATCTCTGCGAATTCCATGACTGCACTGTCATATGTTGCAGAGAAGAACATCATTTGACAAGTTGACGGCAAGCATTTATGGATTCGAATACACTGGTCTTGATGTCCTTGTCTATCAATCATTACATCAGCCTCATCCAATACAAACACCTTGATCTTGCTCAAATCAAACATCCCAAACTTAACACCCCAATCCAACATCTTCCCAGGAGTTCCGATTATGATATGGTCAGTGATCTTGGTACCCTTCGGGACTTCCTCACCTCTGACTGCATACTTCAGTTTAATATCAGAGCAAAACTTTGCCATCTTTGCCGCTACCTCACCAGTTTGTATCGCTAATTCATATGTAGGGCTGAGGCATAAAACTTGAGGATAATTTTTTGATGAATCCACCCTGCTTAACATTGCTAATACAAATGCAGCAGTTTTACCTGTACCAGACTGAGATTGGGCAATCATGTTCTGAGGAGGATCGGCCAGAAGTGTGGGAAGTGCAGTTTCTTGGATTTTAGAAGGTGCATTGAAACCCATTGCATACACACCTTTGAGCAAGTTCGGTTTTAAATGTAAAGCTTCGAATGTTTTCACTGAATAAAGTGGTGAGTTTGGATCCTTCCTTTGCACTTCAATGTCTAATTTGGACTCAACTAAGCCTTGCCTAATAATTTTCATCAAAAGTGATGTCTCTGCTGATGTGGCTACATCCGGAACTTCCTCTGTTTCAGTCTTTTCATTAGGCTTCTTGGTTATTCCCAGTCCAGCTACTTTACTTTCCAATTCATCTGCTTTCTGACCCCACTGATTGGCCATGTTGTATTCTGAAAAAAAAAAGAAAACATTAATTATGACTCATTCTCGGGATATTTAATGTAATAGACAAGAAAGTAACAAACAAACTACTAAACTAACACGTAAACATGAGTGCGAGAAACTTAATATTACGAAGTATTGTTTTACAAAACTGCATATTTTGGTTTCACGATACAAATTTAACTGCATATGACATGTGACTCGTATCGAAGCACTCTGCTCGTACAGTAAAATATATAAATTTAAATTTGTTACCCGTCGTCTACTGGAACCGCAAATAATAAAGAAAAATAATTTGCTTTCAGTTTACAGTTTCACAGTTATCACACTTTCACAGACTAAATGCAATGCGAGACAAGAATGTCAAGAATACAATCAGAATAAGATTGTAGTGTTGCCAACTATATAAAACCTTTTCTCGAAAGCCCTTTTTAAAATCCCAAATTTCTACTAAAACCCTCCAAATTACAAAAAAACGCCAGCCCATACATTTTTCAGCCCAAGGCTTTAAGTAACTTATCATTAGATTAATGCTTAATTATTATTAATATAAAAATTTCACTCACTCAATACGTAATAACTTAAAAAAACTTGACAGTTAGCTAATTTTTACTTATTGACGACCCGCATGGTTGAGCGCTCACCCTGCCGGTCTGACGCAGTGGGTTTCGGGTTCAATCCCAGGCCAGACAGACATCTAAATGATGAGTTTAGATTCTGTTCTGGGTCTGGGTGTTTGTGTACTTGTCTTTGAGTGCCCATGGTACCCACGATACAGGAGAAAATCCTAGTGTGGGCTATGAGTGTAGAAAGTGTTATGATTTTTTTTTACTTATAATTTATTTATTTATTTCATGTACGATGTAACTTAATACAATCAGGCTAAAAGCTAAGGTGTTGGCTTCGTATCTTTCAGTTAGAAGAGTGACACTATTAAAAATCTAACTGATATGTTATTGTCAAAAATGTCAAATCTAAGCTAAGTGAAATAAAAATAATA
This sequence comes from Cecropterus dorantes dorantes, assembly GCA_018249915.1. Lineage (NCBI taxonomy): Eukaryota > Metazoa > Arthropoda > Insecta > Lepidoptera > Hesperiidae > Cecropterus > Cecropterus dorantes. Next base: position 10,400 of record DWLI01003968.1, read on the forward strand.
TTTGAATTTTCTGAAAGATGTGAAAGTTATTTCTCATTATATATTCGTGCATTTCTGAATCATTTCCTATTTCTATATAAAAAACCGTAGCTGTTCTGTTCTACAAAACAAAAAGGACACTTTCTTATTGATCTGAACATTGAGGTGGATTTTTGGAACTTTGCGACCAATGTTTGTCGATTGCATTTAAAATGGAGGAAGTCGATTCAATTATCTTCCACTTTCTACGCCAGTTAAATATGTGAGTTTTGTATCTTTACCTATCTCGTATCATATCGTATAATATCTTGGAGCCTTGACCAGATTCATGTCTGCTCTCAAAATGAAAGGGGTTTAGGCCATAGCCACCACGCTAAATGCTGATTCATACATTTAACTTCTTTTACATCTTTCATTCTTTTTTAAATAACTCTTGGACGAAGTACAGACATGCCTAGGATTCAAAATCTGGTTCACTGATTCCGCTAAGTGTTTCAAATAAAGTAAACCTACACGCTTTCTACACTCATAGCCTCGCACTAGGATTTTCGCGCGTCAGACCGGTATGGTGACCGCTCCGCCACAAGGGTCGTCAACTTTATCAATAAGTTAACAAAACTCTGTGCCAGTTCATTATTAACTAATTCTAATTAATTCCTGTTTTATCTACTTAGACTTGTTATATAAATATTCCAATGACTATTTTATTGATAGAGTTCATGAAAATACAAAATGTTGAAAAAATAAAAATGATAATACTGTATTATGTAATATCTTTATTGAAGAACTACAGGCCCATTGCGCTTCTGAGCCACGTCTACAAGGTGTTTTTGAGGGTCATCAATAACCGAATAGCTCGCAGGCTTGACGACTTTCAGCCTCCCGAACAAGCCGGATTCCGTAAAGGCT
>DWLI01003969.1:0-11285 GCA_018249915.1 Cecropterus dorantes dorantes
GTGAAGAAAAGACATCTAAACTAGGCGTTCCAACTTAATCGTCAAGAGTAGCGACGCGCCTGTAGTCGATTTCTAATAGGAATTTAATGTTATCTGGGGTTGACTAGAATTGTTTATTTTAGCCTGTAATTACTAATCATTGACTGGTCTAGTTACCTGCTTTCTCAATATAAAACAATCGGAATTAAAAAGTACATCATTTTTTTAGAGGTATTAAGTTTTCATAATTATTACATAATTAATTCTATACTCTCAGTCAAGTGTGTGTCGCGCGGAATAAACTCAAATTTACGAGGGCATACCAAATAAACACAAAGCCCAAATAATGCTCTACAATTGATACAACAGTAAAGTGGGAGTGTCGGCATCAGATTTATAGGGCGCCGCCGCGTGCGTGTTTTAATAAAAAAATCTCAAAGGTAATTCGCGCGACAAGTTATTACAGTGTTAGAAATATGCGAGTGTTATGCTGTCATAAATATGAGTAAATGTGAACACTGGCTCCGTTTTAATCTAGAACAAGCAAAGATGTTACTTTTTTCGTGTCAATTTGTTTTCTTCTTGGCGTTAATAAAAATTATAGGTATATTTTCTTAATGTTTATTGTTTCTTAAAGGTTTGTAAGTATTAAATTGATTAAATAATTTTAATCAATTTAATGCTTACAAACGTAACATAAGTTTTATCATCAACAAATATGAAGAGCTGACTGCTAACATCTGAAGAAGAATAAGGGGTCGAACACACCGATCGATCGATAATTGGTTAATGGTAGACTAGATCATTCAATGTTGATCGATCGATGCCATCGATCGACAGTGGATCAGTTGACTTTGAATACGTTTTAAAAGACTAGTGTTTCAGGTTGCGATATCGTAAATTAATCATTCATTTATCGCCGTTTTATAGACCGGAATCCATCGAACGGCCAAAGTACCCATCGACGATCGACCAATCACCTGGGCATTCTGAGATATACTCGTATAATTTGACTGTAGTTCCTAATATGTTACTCAGGATATGCGGTTTTTAAATTTCTCTTTGCCGATATTGCAACCCAGTTGGATCGTGGTCACGAAAAGCCCATATCGTGAGTACCCGTAAAATATTAAAATGTATAAATTCTGCGATAATATTAGTCCTAAATAATATATTGGCTATATTATCTACAAGTGTTACTGAAACCCTCATAACAATACCACTAACGGCCCACACAGATAAAGTTAATCACGTGAAAACAAATCATTTTAGTACAATTTGGCTACAAACACATCACGTAATTGTAATGAACATCATGTCAAAATAAGTTATTTCATTTCACCTAGGAATATAAATATAAAAAGATTTCTGAGAAATAATATTTTCTTTATAATTTTAAAATATATCCTCAAATAATAAAAACACAGGAACAATGGCACGATGAAAATGTTTTAATCGAAATTGAATGAGAGACCTTTTGCCGACTTTCTACCAGTTTCAGATTTCTTAATTTTATTAAAATCTCAATATCAAATTAGAAATACGGTTTGTCGTTGTTGAAGCACTTTCAAAACTAAGAGGCTTTTATTAAACTATACTTGTATTTTGTTAACGTAACGGATACTTAAATACTGAGTACCTTTATTTATTTTATTATTTGTAACGACTGTAAAACAAGTAATAATTTTCTACCTACATAAAATATAAATTCATAACTACTAAACAACACATTTTATAAAATGCTATTGACAATTAACCAATTTATAATTTGGAGTTATTTTAAAGTAAGAATGCTATTTCTACGATAATGAACATAGCAAATTCTGTCAGATTATTTCAAAAAGAATTTAGTATATACATTTTAAAGAACTCACTAACTCACTCCTTAAGAACTCACAAACTACAATTTATTAAAATGATGATATTTATATAAACAACTGAATATAAATCAGGCCATGTCCATTTCAGTACCATGATTGTAAAATTTTTACCAGATTTAAATATCTGGAGATAATTTTACAATCATGATACTTACATTACTGTAAAACATAGAAGTTAACTAAAGACTTATTTTTCTAGAAACCCAAAAGCTAGTTCCAAAATTTGCGAAACTTGATGCTATATTTGCATAAAGTATTCAATTTGAAAGTAGAATATAGAGACAAGCAGTTAAAAGTAGAATGAGAATGTCTTGAGTTTTGGCCGGATTTCGTTGGCAGAGGGCGTGCTCTTCAGATAATGTCACCATAACAGATTATATCTTGGCACTAAGTTCCGCTTTTCGGGAATTCAACAATAAGAAACGCATTGTATCGTAACAATGAATACATTGTTATTATAATGCCAATAAGAATATTTGGCTCACTTGCAAGCAGTGAGCAACTCCACTGTAATGTTACTATAAATGTTTTCACTTATTGATTGAAAAAAACCGAATATGTATAAAATGCAGTAACGGTTTTGATTGTTATTCTTATTTTTTATATAAAATTAAAGTACCAAATGAACATGCAGTCCGCCTGATGGTAAGTGGCCTCTGTAGCCCTTAGACGTCGGTAAGCAATTTCTTACAGGACAGGGTTTCTATTTAGTGTCAATCACATATGAGTTGCTACTCTCGTGGACTAAGATGTTAGCCTCATATGAAAGCTAGCTAGCACGCCCTTCTACCGATACGCATGAAATACTTACGCTAAAAACAGGTATGGCAATGATACCAACTCCGTCGAAGTGCAAACGTTTTACTAGCTTCAAAAATAAATTGTCAACTGCTATTAAGTGCTTAAATCATTAAAATGAGAAAGTATTAGGGAATAGTCGATCAAGCTGGACAGATGTGGGTCGTAAACTTTACACATTATAGAAGGTTTCTGTTAATGTATCTAGCTCTTCAAACAATTATTATTTTCGTTTTTTTTTCACTTGCAGTTCACCAGATGGTAAGTAGCCATAGATATAAAATGGGTTTTACCCAAAGCTGATCACAAATGTGTTGTCAAAACTAAGAATGATCGTTTATTACCAACGTAAGCCAGCCGGCATCTTTTTCAACGAAACACTAGAACTGCTTCACGCTAGAAGTAAAGAGGCAGTAGTAGGTACTTTCCAGGTCAAATTATACCTACTCGTTCTAACTTTCAATTTACCGTTTAAAAAAACTTGCAAAATCATTTTTAATAAAACACCCATTACAACAGCATTAACCTAAATAAAAAACCTATGACATTATAAACGGGTCAAGTGGGACCCGAGCAGTCTCTACTCAGTGCATAGAAGATTAAATCATATTACGTCCCGAAAGTTGTTCGTTAGTGGAGCGTAATCCTGTTAGAGAAAGGTGTTCAGGTGTGGCTGTGGCGGAGCACGTATAATTGCGGCAATAAATCCCAGCAGGACGACTCGTGCTGCCCCGCCGCCCTACCAGCTGGCGACAATTAAATCTCGCTGACTTATTACAATCTAACTAATCACATTTCGAGATTCTCTTCAAAGAAATCTTCCACGCAAAAGTACAAAATTACCAAGAGACAAGGTTATTATAATAATTTCTGAATGAAAGTTATGATGTCATTTGCAACTTTCCACAATAAACTGGAATTTTAGTCGAAATTGTATAAGCCTTGGCTCTATCCGAAGTTTCGAAACAGACGTTCTTTGTGCTATAAAATTAGAGCGCCAGACACTTATATCTGAGGCAAATAGACTCCCCGGGGATGAGCGTGTAGTACGCGGATCGAATATCAAATATTTAAATAAATGATGGAATCACATAAAAGCATGCGTGTGTAATAAACCCGCTTTATTTTCGGGTGCTGCTGTCATTAAGGCTACGCAAGTCGTAACCCCTTGATGCCGGTCGTAACTTGTTTATAGTACCTTAAAATTAGAAAGCCAAAGGAATGCATACATTATAGCCACAACAAAAACGACGAATTTAAATAAATGCATGAATTTAAAAAAAAACTTACATTGAAGATGAAAGAATCCTTAATGATTTGACTTTCGTGACACCGCCGCCAGAACTATAGCTCCTTAAGTGCTGCTGGGTTCTGGTTTGATGGATGCAGTAAGGCCTTTCTGTTACCATGTAGGTTTCTCTATATCAACACGGGGCGTTCTAGCACAGACATCAGTAGCAATGTATTTAAGGCTGACCTCAGGTAGAACTGTAATCCTACCTGGTGTTGATTAAAGATCTTTATAGGTGCTACTTGCCATTTTATCATATCAGGCGAACTACATATTTTTTATTATTGGCAGTCCACTTGATGGTAAGTGACCACTGCCACGCATGGACAAATGTAATCAAACCCAAATAAGACCGGAGTCTTACCTGAGGTTGGCCCTGTGGCCAATAGGCAATAACTCAGGAGTAGCACTGCATCTGTATGCAGTGCTATTCCTGAGTTCCACATTGGAATGAGTAGGATACGTATGTACCGTACCTTAGACCAGAATACAACATTGCATAACACTGTTGTTGTTAGGCAGAAATAGATGTGACGGTGATGTTTTTGGAGCCGAACCACAAAGAGTTCTAGCACCTTAGAATATTCTTATGTTTCATTTAGAATATAAAAAAATATCATGTCAAAAGCATCCCGCTTTAACATATACCGTTTGTCAAAGCTATTTTCGTACCTAAAGTTTTCAAGCCTTAGGTAATTCAACGTTTCCATAAGTCGCAGGTTTACAAGAAAAATGGCTTTTATTGCGTAAACCTATCTCCGTCTATCTTTACCTACTTACCTTTGTCAGTGTCAATTAGTGCAAAAAGGGACCGAAAAACAACAATACAACGCAGCCCAAATCAACCTTTCTATTCCTGAAGTTGGTTTAGTGTACATACTAATTATAGATATTAATGAAACAAAATATATAATTTAAGTAGGTATGCCTTTATAACTACCACGCAAGATTCATAAATTATTTATTGGTCCGTTATTTTCGGTAAAACAAAATCTGTCTTAAAACAATTTTCTTTAAAAAATAAGTAATCAATTTTGTACAATAATTTTGTTGTTATCGTAAAAATAAGTATCGTAGACGATGTTCTAACCATTTTATAGAAATCTATAAAGAGAAAAAAGGAGTGTCTGACTGTTTTTTTTTATTAGCTATGACTGACGTTTAAGAAAATTTAAAAGGATGATATTATTTAATAAATTGACCTAGGGCCTAAGCAATACTCAATTGTTTTCCCGCGGAAAAAGCTCGTCGACTCGGTAGGAAATTACATCATCTCTGTGGCTCTGGCCTATATTGTGTTAAGTTAGACCGGGTGCTATTTTAAATTCATTACTGCCAGGAAGGACGAAATGCGATTACATTAAATTCACAACATTTTTGAAAGAATAAATTGCACAGGTATTTTATATTTATATAAAACTAGCCTTAGCTTGCGACTTCGTAAGTGGTAAATTGAATACCAACGTTTAATCTTTTTGAGATGAAATATCAAAAAATCCTTTCTTTGTGAGTATTTGCATCAAAAATAACCATATTATTAAAATTTCATAGTTATAGTTGTTTAGGCAAAGATCCGTCAAAAGTGAATTTTATTTCGGTTTTATATTATTTATAATTATTGAGGTACGTCTTGACGTGTATTATTAAAAACGCAATAATAGCCTATTAGAATTAATTACTGCTCTGGAGGCTAAGTTTAGGTTAACTAAGCTTACACGAATTATATATAAGTAGAAAGATATAGAAACTCTTAATAGTATGTAAAGTGTACCAAAACTCATACTAGATCGTCGAAGTAGGTAGATTATGTCCAAAACCGTTCCCTTTCTGAAAGAACCCGTATCCAGGGACACATGGGACAGTAAAAGGGTTTATGATGATGATGGTCATTTACGTATTATAGTTTTAAAATACTTGAAAATGACATATTTAAATCGCTATTAAAACAAACCCAAGTATGCAAAATTCAGATAAGAGACCCTAAGGAAATGATGTTTCTCAAATATTTCCCCCGAAATCGCTAGTTTTAACCCTCATTAACTATTAGTGTAAATGCTAACAGCCTCATAACATGCTAAAATCCCATTACTAAGAATATAGTTTTGAAACTTCTTTACATTTCGTGGAGATATTAGGTACGGTTATTTTCCGTAAACATATTGTGGAACATATTTGTCTACGAGGTTTTGTTTAGAATGTATCTAATGAGATATGATTTCATCATTGGATATAAAAACTTGTCATTACTTAATAATAAGTCATAAAATAAATGTTTGCCTTTGATAAACCAGCTACTTGAAAGAAATAAATCTCCGAATAAACGTAATATCTCGATATAAATGACTCTACCATCCCACGTAACTCGAAAATCGAAATTGATTAAGCAATGATATATAAATCTATTTTTATTATATTTATTGCCGATATGAGTTCGTTTTAGTAAATGTATGTACATTTATAGATATAATACTTTTACAATATGTAAGAGTGTTTGTTTTCATAACTCTGACGCAATCAACGTTAATGAAAGAGCATTTGTGACCTAAAAAAATAAGTTTTATATATTCCTTAACGTATGTAGACACGTTTAATACAATTAACACCCGAAGTGTTTAAGTCAGCCAGGTAATGCTCGTCCGGTACGGCTCTGCGACTCAATTTGGCGGTACTCGACAAAATGTATGGGTTGTTTCGGTATTCCGGTCTCAATCGCTACGCTCTTATCGTTTCACAATTGTTTTTATTTTGCATCATTATTTTTGTACGGAAATTTATACTCATGAAAGTGCAGTTTTTCGGCATTCTCTTTGCTATGTATTTTTCAATGCTTTTTTGTTACGTATTTTATTTATTTTAATTGAATTCAATAAATAGTACTTATAAATATTTTTCATACATTGTTTAGCGCCATTTAAAATTATTACAATCCTCATATTCAGAACTTACACATTCCGCAACAGAATAAATAGACTCATAGATCACTTAACATAAAAGCGATAGAACCCTTTGTGGCTGACGTGGTATGGTGACTGATGGCTTGCAAGGCGGAGCGGTCACCACACTGGTCTGACAGGCAGTGGGTTATAGGTTCAATCCCTGGCCAGACAGACATCTGAATGATGAGTATAGATTCTGTTTTGGGGCTGGGTGTTTGTGTATTCGTCTTTGTGTTTCCATGGTACCCACGACACAGGAGAAAATCCTAGTGTGGGGCGAAAATGTAGCGTTAAAAGCGTTCAACTCCGAAGGCACGACCGTCAAACCTATTTATGTCTAATAATAGCAGTGTTAAAAAATATTGTGTTCATATTTAAAGAGTAGTATGTTACGTACCTAAGAATAGCTTCATATCTGCGGTTGATTACAGATTTCAACGCACGGCAGCCATCATCAGGTAGATGCAGGCGCGTTCCTGTGGTTCCAGGATAAGATTTTTTTTTATATATGGTTTTTAGTGCAATAAAAATCCAACTTAACCAGACATCGCTTCAGGGCACCCGGTATCTTTTTAAAGTTTCCCCTTTGAAAAAGAAAAATGTAGAATAAGAATTTTATATTATAATCGTCAATAAACTCATAAATATAAAACTATAGAGGAGTCGCCAGCACAGACTGTGACTTTATTTACCGACCACTACAAATCGTATTAATTATCAGTATCGATATTCCAATCGGAACACTCTTATCACTTTCCAAGTTTTCATGAGAGACAAGTTGAATATGCATCAAAAGAATAATATTCAATAAATGAATCACAATTTCTTTTACAGGTATATGATTGAATTCATTTACGATGTGATTTTCACTTCAGTCATTTTAAATAATCGTGGTGAAAGGTGTTTAGCGAAAAATAAAAATGTATCTACTTATAAGGTTTTAAGGTGTAAACAGACTAACAGGTGTAAAGGCGCAGTGGTGAAGGCAAATTCGTACTCGATATATACTTTATTACCTATTTTATTAAATAATACAGATTAATACATTATTAATATATGTATACGACATTTATACGTAGAGGAAAACAGTGCAATGAGAGTCATCCACATATACACAAAACTGACCACATAAGAAACGTTTACGTTCAGGTTTTGTGTTAAAAAGAGCGGAATAGAAAACGTCCGCACTTCGAAGATATAACAATTTTTTGTTATTGCGCATCGCTGATGTAATTTTTTTGTGGAAGTAAAATAAACAATAGGTGTTTTTGAATTAAAAACAAGAAGTTTTCACTCCAAAAACACCTTCATGGTATAAATACGAGAGGCAAGACGAAAATCGGCAGAGACGAAGTTGCAGCACTCTCGACCGACTCAATTTGTCGGCCCTGAAACTGCATTGATTGTTTCGGTATTCCGGTCACAACCACTGAGAAAGTATCCGTTTTATCTCAAGTCTTTAAACATTTTCAAGATAGAGGAAGATTTAAACTCCAATCCTATTACTAAATTATATAATTCTGTAACATTTTTATCCGACTACGTCAGAATGAGGGTAATGTTTTTCGAGTATATTTATGTGTGAATGTATATATGAATGTCCAATTCATAGGCACGCTCTGAATTTATGTACATAACATATGACATGGATTCAGCAGACAGCAAAACAAAAATTTCAAAAAGTACCAAAATTACGTTCGTCTACGCGTGCAATGCTTTAGAATTTAGGATTTTTATTTTGATTAGTGAATTAATGAAAATCTAGTACTTATTTCCAATTTTCCGATAGTATTCGTTAGCAATCGAGTTTGTCTGTTATTTTTTTTATATTTTTGATTATTTTATTGTATAATATATATTGTGTACAAAATTTACATAACTGAATACGAGCAGTATATGAGTCATAAATATGAGTGCAGCGCTCTCAAGATTACAGCGAAATATAGTTCCGCAAGTTATGTTATTTCATGCTATCAAGGTGCTGGTTATGAAGTACTAACTATTTAAATATTTAAATTGTGTTTACGTTGTATGCATACGAGTACGTACCTGACGGCATCGCGTTGAGTTTCGTATAATGTGGATATGTAGTTTATTTTATTTCCGAGGAGGAACAAGTTGTCCCCTACACATACGGCCGCTTTCCGCCGGCGCCGGCGAGGCACAATGGCAGAGCCTCAGTGATTTAGTTTTATTGTCATGCACCCCCTATTCACCATGTTTCTGATTATTCAAGAATCGGTAAAATAGCCGCTTTAATGTCTAGTTCCTGATACGCGATTAAATGAGCAAAGTAATGTAATTCGAGGCAATATGCATAATGGAGCTTTGGCCATTGTGAACAATAATAAAGGAAGCCGCGACATTACACACACTAACGCTAGATATTTCCGTAATTATATAAAGTGAATGTACGTTTTAGGGTTTTCATTTTGTAAAGAAGAAGAAGAAGGAAGGTGTAAAGGGGTAATAGATATAGGAAGAGTTCCAACTTAGGATTCATGTGTAGCGATGCGTTTGTGGCTAACCTGGGGTAGAACTCTGAGCCAGTCTGGAGTCGATTATTTATTTATAGATGACCACGCGAGGCATTTGCCTCTAACCATCAGGTGGAATGCACGGTCATTTATAGAGATGCCTTGAATATTACATATTGTTCGGTATGCGGCTTTTTGTTAACTTCGGCATTCGGCTGAAAGCAAGGTCAAATATTTGGCATTCGACAAAATCACTATTTGTGAAATTTAGTTCGCTACTACAAAAATGTTTACTTACAGTATGAATACTTGTCTAACTCTATCAAGGTGTTCGAAGTAAGGGCATGATAAAAGGTCATAGCACAACCTTCACGTGAGCATGAATTGTTACCTTGTATTGTAATCTGCGAGTATAGAGCTCGCCAACTCCTTTAAATAGCAATTCAAGGCGCCACCCCTATTATTATGGGCACTATAAACCCGTCAGGCAGTCGCCGTCAGTGGGTTAAATAGACGATGAACACCCTTAAATTAGGCGTTTATAGCATTGCAGTCCATTTTCAAACAGCCTCATAAATCCATAAGAATATAAATGAACTCAACAAATAGAGAAAAAAAGTGATTTTTATTTTACATAATAGGTTGGTATGTTAACGTAGAATAAAGGGGACTTACCGGAAAGCCGTAACTAATTAATTCTACTTAAAGACATACATATACGATAATTCCTCAAACCAGTACTGTTCCACTACTGGGAACGGTTAACTCAGAGAGAGTAGGGGTTAGGCCATCGTCAACTTCTCTGGTCAAGTACATATTCATAGAATCCACACTCCTTTAATATGTAATATTTTACTTCCCTTTTATAGCAAGTAAAAATAAGTTTCTAATAGGTACATAAGTTCAAAAAATCAGTCTATGGTTCAAAGCTTAGATTAAAAGAACGATGCCCCAACCCGTTTCTTATCATAGGCCGATACTGAGAATTTATAAACTTAAAACATTTAGGGGAAATAAAGCCACATTATAAAAATCATAACATTCTAAAAACCCCCAAATCTGTATCGTGATTTCCTAGCAATAAGTAAAGCAACGTAAAATAATCCACGAGTTCCGTTTGCAACAACAGCAAAGACGAATAAGACAGAATAATTAAAATCGCACCACAATCCGTTTCGATACTAATCAACGATCTGTTCTTACCTTACTTCTGCAACCAGTTCTTTGATCTTTGATCGGAACGTGACTGAACTTTCCGAACGAGCCAATAAAATGTTTAAGCGCAACGCTGCTCGCTGTAAAATTGTAATACACGACAAGAACGCTATTGTTTATAATATTATTTTTATTACATGCTTTTATCTCGTATTCCTTAATTCTCACAACTTCGCACGCGCAAAATTATACAGACGTTTAACCCCTATTTAACCCACTGAGGGGAATATGATAATGCTTTCAGACGTGTCTACGTCATAAAATACACCTATTGTTCAAATTTCATGGTTTAGCAGTAATTTCTTCAATAGTTTAGGCTTTGGGATAATTAGTCAAAAATGTTAACACTTTATTAATTAACACCATGTGACAACCGTAGGTAAAACCTATATTAAACGCAAGTCGTTTATAAAACATAAATATTTTCAATATCACCCATGTTTGATCTCTTCTTTCTCTTCCCACAGAGAGTGAGATAAATTTAGGTCATAGTCGACCGTGCTGGCCAAGCGCGTGTTAGTAAACTTATCACATCTTTGTGAACGTTTTTTAGATAATTCTCAGGCGTTAATAACAACTTTACAAAATTACGCCTGCCTGGTATTTAAACCTTCCAAGTTCAATCCAAGTTTCAAGCATCAGTTTTTTTGGAAGATCGTAGAATTGTTTGTGGTCCCACTCCAGAAGCCCCACCGCCGTACTTATTTCT
>DWLI01003970.1:0-11284 GCA_018249915.1 Cecropterus dorantes dorantes
AGGATCGAGAAACATTCAGACCAGACACATGACTTGTGCGATGTCGCTCATAGTGAAACATGAGCATCGTGTATTCAGAGATATATTACACCTACCTTCGTCTAGATTCCACGTGAGGTACTCTTATGCAGCATGGCTGGGTACCATGAGGATTACCCACTATAAAAAAAAAAAAAAAAAACTTATGCAGCATAATACTTACTTCAAGCGCGTGCATACATAGAATTCAGTTTTTTAAACCACTCATGAAATTCTGACGTTTTATCTAGACATAATATCATCGGTAATGCCTATGTCAACTATGTGGGTTATCTTCAATTTCAGAATATGCGGGTTATGATTTTTAATATTTTCGGAATACCATTAGAGCATAACGTATAAATGAATAACACTCAAATACAGATTAATAACCGTCTCATTCATACTAAGAGAAGACGTGTTCAGTTTCTTATATTATTAAAATAAACAATTCGCAATTCAAGTACGACCGTATAGTACATTTCCAAATGTTATTAAGTAAGAAGGTACGTATATATTTATTTAGTAACTATGAATGTTAAAAAGACACGAATAAATAGAACCGAACATAGCTCCTCCTCCTTTAAATTCGGTTAAAAATGAAGCTATATCGAGAAGAATCCCGCAAAAAGAATTAATGGAGCAAGTTTTCCCTTGACGAATACGTTATATTTGATTAATATTGTAACGTTTTAATTATACTCATCTGATCATTACCAGAAATGTATCGATGGAAATTATATTATGAGTTTAAATATTTGTCGAATATACGTCGTTTTTTTATTGGATAGCCATATAAAAACATAATATTGAATACATTATCATTTGTACCACCGTATTACAAATTTATGAGTAAATAAATGAAAAATGCTCGCTTTCTCAGGCGTTTATTTTTTATGCTTTTACAGCATATAGCATCTTTTGTACTACTTTTTCTATTTATTCGATAAACTAAAGAGCGGTGTAGAGCATCTAATATATTTGCTTTATTGCTGTAAGTGACATTTGAACATACGTTTATTATTGTACAATCGATAATATGTTTCATATTTAGACCAGCTATTTTCATAGGATTTTCGGTTTTTTTGAGATGATTTTATCGCTATAATTTCAAGATAAATATATCTTCGTTATCGTGACCATTTCGACCTTAAATAGATACAACCATAAAAAAAGCTGTATTTAGAGCTACGCATGTACTGGATTAGGTTTGGTTATTTAATAACTACATTTATAATATAGTATAGTTAGAATCATCACGTAGCCTAATCATTTAAAACATTTTAAAAGTATAGATCGGTGTAGGTCATCTTACTCTGTTATCTTTCCATCAGACCAAGGGTCAGACGGGTCAAGTATGGACTCATTTTTACAAGCGTCGCAAACACAACGTCTAATTATAGCGCAATCGTTTCTTATAGTAGATATTTGGTTTTTCATTCATTCTGAAATAGACGTCAGTTTCGATTATAAATATTTTCATTTCAAGTCTTGTTTTGTCGCATCTGATTTTTCGAAGGCTTATTATTATGGTAGGTATATAGAAATTTATTATTAAATAAGTAATTGTAAATGTTATGTTCATGCACCTTTTGTCTTTTGAAGATTTCTATATCCATACAACAGTTTGTTATGTTTTATACAAACGGCGATTTATTTTCATTACGATAAATTACCCAAAATTGTGGAGTATGTACGTAATTGTAATTGGTTAGTACATATTTTTTTGATTTGTTATTTAATTCTTATGAAACTTACCTTTATATACAAGTGACGGAATAATGGATATTCCGTTATATTTTCACAAATTTATGTAAATAATTTTCAGACGGATTTGCTACTTAGTTTCAGTTCGCTAGGACACAGTTTTGAAATCATCACTGATTATTATTTATCACGGATAACTTCGCCAGTACGACTCGAACATTGAATAGCAAATGAATTAAATCTTCGCACGATCATTGACCAAGTCATGCCCCTAACCTCTACCATCAAAATGAATCAACGTATCTTTAATAAGTAGGTCTGTTAGCAGATATGATACATTTTCGATATCGTACAATTTGAGCGTAGAAATATTTAGAAAATAATTAATTAGTAAATTTTAAGTTTCCTAGTATAAAACGACCGAACTTTACCTACTGTACAGGTTAGTATTATCATCAGTTTCATGTTTTATATTTCATTTATCAAACTTATGTTTATAACCATGCTATCAGTGCACACTGTTATAATTCAACCAATTCCATCCATACAATGAACATTCCTCGCTTATATTTGCGTTCAAAAAGTTTGAACGTTCTATACATATGAATAAAATTGAAGTGTCTGTTATATCAAAATAACAGCTTTTTACCGAATGCATATGACAGAATTTATGATACTCATGACAAAACATCATCAATTACAAAAAAAATTGTCTGTTTGTCTGTCTGCCTGTTTGTTCTGGGTAATTTCTGAAACAGCTGGACCGATTTTGGCGGGACTTTCACTGTTGGATAGCTGATGTCATAAGGCGTAACTTAGGCTACGTCTATTTTAAAAAATGTAATTAAGGTTGGGCACAAAAAATTAAAATAAAGAAACCGCGCGCTCTGCGCGCACGCAGCCAACGTCACTACCACTAATGGCAGTTGCTATCAGTCCTCTCTGAAACAATGCTACGAGTATAATTAAAATTGTATACTGTAAACTTCGGCTATTTGTAACTGTGTCAAGTTACAAATGCGGAAATAACAGCTGGGCTCAGTTAGTAAATAATTATAGAAATTACTATAATTATTAAAATTTGTACGTGTGTTAGAAATCGCATCAAACCAAACCTAACGAAATTTAATTTAAAAGAACGAAATTAAATCCATCTATGTTTTTTGAAAACGTAGATGGATATAGTTAGTTATTATAACGTACCTACCCAAAAATATGTTACATTTTGATGTAAACAGGTGAAACCGCGGGACACAGGTAGCGAGTATCCTCTGTTGGGATGTAATGCAATATTCTAAGATTGTGACATGTAACGATTTAACTTACTCTATGAAACAAAATGTAGTAATTTGTATTAAAATCTTTTTGTGACCCTTAAATTAAGAAAGTGGGACGTAAAAGATATACACTTTAGCATAGATATCTACTTTAAGTTTATAGATAGCCATATTAAATTACTTTGTTATTAACGAGAAAACTCATATCAAAACAATAAAAGAAACAGGATTTGATGATATCGTACAAATAGTTTAAACTTGTGTTATGCTTATGAAGTTGCAATTTCTTTATTAATCACAGAAGACACCTTTATTTATTTATATACCTGTCCATATACCAATGTAGATTTTTATGAGTCAGTAATTATGTTAATGCCTGTTTATACTAAGATTAATTAAAATGTACCAGAACAATGTCATTATACGACGGTAAAAGTAACATGGATTAGAGTGAAATGAATAGTTGTATGAGCATGGGATTACACAAAAATATGTGGGAGCTGTTAATGAATATAATAGCATTCCGAACAGAGCCTATACGTTTACATTACAATGGGAATTCCGTCGGGAGGAGAAAGTGAGTTCGATGAACTAAAGGAAAGTAGGTATATGTATGCCTTCAACAGAATCTGGATACTAAAGGAACCCAAAAAGTAAAAGACGAAAACCACAGAATGAACGCTCACTTTTCAATTCATGAATTACCGTTGTGTAGCCATGATGCATGATTTTTATTAGTTTATGGACGGATAATAGCGGACTAACGTAAATTATTTATTGAGAAATTACTCAGGGCGAATCTTATAGATTCTTGGTATCAAAATACTCCTCATCCAAATACGAATCACCTTCACCTAAGTTTCTCCATGCATTATTGGAGTGCATTTACTTCCTGTTACACAGAAAATAGTATCGCTATGCAACATCAATCATGCATTTATAAACTGTACGACAGACGACAAGTTGTTTCGTAATGCTTTGTATAATTAATTATATAATATCTCATTTATTAATATTACTAACACATACCAGATGACTATCTATTAGAATATTTTAATTAGAATGTTCAATGTAATACACGCAGAAAAGTTATAATTTCTATGATAACTTAATGTAATATCTAATTTACCGAAACATACAGAACTTACTCACACATGTTATTATTAAGTTATTATTGATTACTAATATTACAAGGTCTGATTAACAAAGAAAAAATGTTTTACATTACCAATGTCTACCAAACGTTCAACAATTGTCCAAATAAACTATACTTTTCAAAACAATATAAATAAAAAGTCGCCTCAATCATAAAATCAAGTTTTGAATTACACAGGTGTTTTAGCAGAACAATGAAAAGAGACTTATTTAATAATTCCCAACAAACTTTCAGCTGTGAAAACAACGTAGGTTTTTAATATAAGTACGAGAAACAATCACCTGCTTTCTCCAAAGCTGAAACAATAATATGAGAAATGTCGTTCTCTATGAATTACAAACAGTGATTTTAACATTTTTTTTTATTTCTCTAACATTTAGATCTGTGTGACTGTGAAAGGCAGCAATTGTTTAAATAAATTTTCGTCGAAATAAAATTAATTTTCACTAAATACATAAAAGTATTTTCAACATGTCATTCTGTTGACAAAATAAAAAAAAGTATTACAAGGGGATTAAATAAATACTGAAAATGTATTTTTTGTTTATACATCATAGCAAAAAAAACTTAAAACTTTATTGTAAACCGTAAAGATGTATGAAAACGTAATAAATAATTAAATAATTCAGTATCTCGCTGTTCACCCGCTTCGAAATACCTTGTATACATCTTGTATATAGGTATATATAAATAAATAATCTCTGGATATTATATGGAAATTTACCTACCTCTGATGAGCACACCTCATAAACACAAAATCTTCGATGTAAGTATTACTTCAGATTTGATTTGATTGCGATGCATCAAGCAATACAGTTTTGAACCTACTCCTTCTGAAAGCCGCCCTATACGGACCACCAGCGCCTTTACCGGACATTCTATGTGAATACATACATATTTAAGATTCAGTTATACTTTTGTAAGGCTAACAATAACCATTAAATATCAAATATACTCATTGCGGTATTACGTACTTACCAGGTACCAGGACTTGACAGAGTACATACCTAGAGTAAAATAGAAATAGGACATACCCACTTGTTATAATAGAAAAGGTACTATTACGGTTCATAATAAAACATTACCTTCACCTCGATCAATAAACCAGGTACACTATGAACTGTAGATAGTAGTGGCTCTTTTCACAATCCACAATATTCAGCGAACCGTAACTTCCACGTCACGGTAATTTCGTTCTGGTCAATGAGTGATATTGAACAGATTGAGCTTATTATTAGGTTTTTCTCTTAATATTTTTTGATTTTATTCAGATACATTGATTCAATTTGAATCTGTATCAAAATATCTGTTCAAATTCCGTTCAAGTTCAACATTACATACATACTTACTTACTTCACCCTGATGGTATAATATATTAGTGTAATGAATATACCACTTTCTAAGCTCCATTGTTTTCGCAAACTTTTAATTTGTGGTAAATAAAATGTGTCCCGCAGTATCACCCGGGGATTTAAACATGTGACTTGACGTATGTACTTACTTATACATATTAATGCTTATACCTACAACAATTTTAACAAAATAGCATTTTTTTTAAAGACGACTGACTAACGGAGGTTGATAGAGCATGGAGCGCGCGCTTATTATGGGTTATAATTTTACACACAAAACCTTAATTCTTAATAAAATTCACTTAAGTTGCGCTTAATAACTTAAGCTTTCTCAGTCAGTCAATCCCATCGAAATCGGACCAGCAGTTATGGCGACTATCCAAAATGAACAGACAGACTAATAGACAAACAGACTGACATTTTTTTAATATCATTTTTTTTATTTATTTGAATACAATTTTTTTCACATAATTTATATTTATTAGAATAACTTTAACTATGTACAATATATACAATTTAAAAAAAATATTTAAAAAAGCAAACCAAACAAACAAAATATCTAATAAAGAAAAATATATGTAAATTACAGGTAAAACAAAGAGTCCAAATCGCTCCTTCTTGGGAAAGACATATACATTTCTTTTGAATACATTGTAATTATTATAGTATATAGACTAATTAAATCACTAAAACATAAGTCTTGTACGGTGACAACATCATCCTTTTCATAACGTTACGTATCTATATTTCCTGTAGGAACAGCTGTGAAACTCAATGCTCCGGCTGCAATATAAGGGGCAACAATATATTTATCTGTGTGAACTTTTGTTTTCCGTCATGATATTGTTTTTTTTTGTCTACTTACCATTTTCCATTCCTACTTTTTCCCTTTAACATAATTTTCTCATTTAATCATAAACGCGAAAGACGCCACGATCAAAATTCTGCTCCGTTTCGATAGTAAATGTATATTAGGACCACTAATGGTTAGTAAAAAGATTGCATAAAAAGGAAATTTTTACTTCCTTTGTGTGTAATTCATTAGATATGTGTATTTTTGTCCTCCATCCAAAAATCACATGTCAAGTTTATATAAGACTTAAAATATGACAAAATGACTTTTTGTCTAAATTGGTACCACTTTTGCTTACGTGGGTTTGACCAATTATATCCCGTTGTGGACAGACGGTTACATGGCGGTGACAGCATAGAGTATAGACGACATTTCTTTGTAGCATCTGAGACTACGTAGTGTCCGTTAGATGACATAGATTTTATTGCGTGTAAATATTTCATTCACACTAACAAAGGAGGATTAACCAATGATCTTGCCCTACTTTAGTTATAAATATCGATAGGTACGTATATACGTAACACGTTGCGTGTTAAAATGAACATCGTTAGTTTGCATTGATAAATGTAAGGTTAAACAAACCATTTGGATTCACAGCTGATTTCATTGTAAGTTACAATCTTCCGGGATCTTATACTTTATCTTGTCCTACAGGTTGTTTATGTCTCTTATGTGGTTAGTACTCGATGATGCAACATAGCAGATTTGTACAAACAATACATGCTGAAGTACTCGTTAACTCAAATAGTTAGCTTAAATAATGCGAAATATCGAAATCAAAAGGAACCTATAAATTGACCAGGTAAATAAGCTACATATTAGTATATAGTACGCTATAGATTTCTTTATATGTACGAATACATTATCGTACATCGTACATTCCAACAAATCTAGAAAGAAAAGGACAACACGGAACACCAACTAATCTATATCATGATTTATTTAAATAAGCTCGTAGTTTTGCGTGATTAAAATTAATATTCAAATGACATATATGTATAACATCGTATTTAAATATGTAATGTATAAGAGAAACAGCGATTTTTTAAGTATAGTTGGAAATTAAAATAGTGTTTTAAGCTCTTCGACTGGGTATCTATTTAGCTGGAGAAACGAAGCGAAAACAAGGAAAATTCCACCTTTCTCACGGTCCATTATGTGTCATAAGTACATTACAACCTGGTATAATTAATAATGGTAGATACATATCGATGGTTCTATGATCATTTATGATATCATTAACGTAATGAGTGTAATGTTTTTTCCCTACTATTGAAACATTCGGGGATTCTGTTATTTAAACAACCTTTCGTTTAGTGGCGCCAAGTTAGAAACTTCCGTAATACTCGTATTAACACCCAAAAAGCTACACGAGCCTAGTCAATGTTATTGCCTACCCGAAATTGTTCAATAAGTAGGAAAATAGGTGCAAAGCCAGTAAAGCATAGGCTACTAACCTATTTTTTTCTAATACGAAGATTCTCAAAGTTTAATTTGTTGTTTACATTATTCACAGTTTATTTCTTGTTTCACTCCGTATGGTTATTGTTCTTTGCATCGATCAGGTGTGCACAAAATGCGATCATAGCCCAAAACAAATCATCATATAGAATGGAGGACCTCTGGAACCAAATACTACGTAAATTTTTGCTGCTCTCTATATAAAAAGATCAAGCTAAAATAAAAAAATGGTCGTCAAGATCACACCGCGGGCCCTAAAAATATTTGCCGCACGTTGGACAGCCCTAGATTAGAGCATCATAAGAGCGTGATTTGATACGATGATTCAAATCTTCCCAATGAGTCGACCACAGACCTATTACGACATTTATAATAATACTAGTACTAGATAACTATTTCTTTAAAATATCGTTAGTAGGTAAATTACCGACACGATTTCTTTTATTCTCAGGGGCTAACTGACTAACAACTAAAATTGCGGTTAAATTCTGTATATTTACAGAGCGGTTAGTATTACTTGGCATATTATTACTAATTAAAAACAAAAAACATGTATTGCCCTTCACGTACATAGCGTTTATTTTCCTTAAACTATATCGGATGACATTGTTACATGCAGTAGAGCTGAATAAAATTAATAGCTGTATTTAATTAATCTTCAATGTTGATGGTTTCCTGTACCATGCATAAACAAATCAAATAACATATTATTATGTTGTAATGCTCGTTATGCTTGTACAAAATTGCAAATGAATGTATCATTATGTTTACACATTATAGTATTATACAGTAAGGCGTGTTGATAGACATGTATATTTTTGGACGTATTAAACGAGATGTTAACTTACATAAATATGAAAGTCAGTAGGTAACTTAAGAACACCCATGACTGTTAAAATCGTGGCCATACAGGATAAAAGCAAGCGCAGTGAAAGTGGACGAGATGAATCGATTATGACTGTATATGGTCAGTAGAAAGTGTTGTAGATGTAATCCTCGGCTCACTGCCAAATAAAAGTATAATGTTACGAAACATACCGTATTATTTATTGAAAATTTATATTTTGATAGGATCTGATAATAGTTATTAGTACTTGCTGCTTTTCTAAACGCTAATACGCTTATTAGTACTTACTTTTCTTACCCTTAGGAAATCAATCGAATTCCTTATTTAAAACCTTATCATGGCTTTTCGGCAGTGAAAAATCTTTCTCGCCACGAGTTCCCTATGCCTCCAACAATCTTTACTGGAATAGCGTTATGGAATATGCTCCTGGCATTTAGACATTTTAAAAAACCCATTACTGGTCTATAATTATTTTATAGTTAATATCTAAGAAGGGTTGCGGTTCGCAAATCGGTTGTGATAGGCAAAATTTAACAATTCAATGTTGTTTATCGTGGAAATAATTATAATCTAAGTATGTAATATTTGAATAAAATGATAGAAACTTATGGCGACGAATTAACCAATTTAATGACATATATACTTAACTATGCTACTTTGCTACGCAGTTTCCTACCCGCTACCCTTTACTAAATAATAAAAAAAACAAACATACAGCGTGATGCTATATAGCCTATAGCCTTTCTCAATAAATGGACTATTCAATACAAAAATAATTGTTCAATTCGAACCAGTAATTTCTGAGATTAGCCCGTTCAATCAAACAAACTCTACTGCTCTATAATATTATAGTATAGATTATTTTATATAATTGTGTGTTATCATAGTAAAGTAAATATATTATGCGAAATAATTTAAAATGTCGAGAATTTAGATTAATTTTAGGTAACCAATACAACAAGTTAGAAACGCCATTACAATTGTACAATTAGCGAAGAATAAAGTACGTCATCTTTCATAAATATTGTACTTACATACTTTGTTACTTCAAATTTTTTGTTGAAGATAATATATATAGTTGTCATACCAGAACAGCTCAGTTCAATTGGATAAAACCAATTAAAAGAAAGATTTTCAATCATTATTTTTTCCGAAGTGTCCTTGCCCAAGTCCAGTCACTATGTTACTCACTTGTAGTCCAGTCTGAGTTAACTAAACAATAGTCATTTCACGATGTTGTCCGTTTTACGTGATTTCCGGGGTCTGATAAAATTAGGTCATCACGTCAACTCTTTTTTTAATTATTAAGGACATATATTGATGAAATTTTATGTATATTTTAATACTAATAAATAAATTATTGCAATTATTGAGCAAGCTATTGATATCTATAGTTTACACAGATGCGTCGCTTACACATCTGTGAGTGACTGCAGATGAAACCCTTTTTCTGAATGAAATTACTTATAATGTCCATAGGTGGCAGTGATTTCTTACCAAAAAACTATTAAAACTCCATTAATTTGTGACCAAGTTATAACTTTGTCACAGTTAAATTGTTTAAATGAGTGTGCTATGAGTGTAGAAAGCGTGTTTAAAGAAGTTACCTCCCGGGATGGCCTGGATCGTACTCTACCATAAAACCCATTGTCATTGGTAAAGGATTATAGATACGTTAGTAATACGTATATAATGCACTAAAGTGCAGCGTAGTACAGTAATACACACAATTGAATTAGGCCCATACGCCTTAATATAATTAGATTAATTATTATTAAGGAATTGAGAAATCCTTAACGACATATAGACACCTCATTATTTTCTAATCTTATATCACTTAATTCTTATCTGAATAACCTATATTCTGATTTTGCTCATTATTTAATTAACAAAACGACCTATTGTGCTCGTTTACTCGATCACTAATTGATTACTCATTCATAATAAGTATTTGTACATACACGTGGGTTACTTTTGTATTTTGATGTTATCTACGGAACAACCGTAACTCATAACGTATTTTAATTACGAATTTGTAATCATAATATTAGGAAGATTAAAAATGTAGAATAACTATGTATGTATTTTACAAATTCGGTTAAGTAATCGGTGATGGAGGAAACCGGAAAATATGATTTCTTAGTAATGACAGCATTTGTTGTTCTGGTTCACAAAGATTTGATTATTTCCATCTTTAACCACCAAACTCAAAGCAACGCAATTATGTTCGATTTTACTACTAAAGTTAATAATATTTCTTTTAATTGTTACCAAACGGGTGACTCGTGTAAATTTTATTTAAACTTTAACTAGTACATTGAAACACCTCTACGTAATTACGTAGAATAGAATAGCTGATGGAGTCTACATTGGTATGGACAATTGCCCGTAGATTCATTATTTACAAACAATCATTAGGTAGAACGCTATCGAGCTCAGCTTAGGACGATTCATTATACAGCTTTCGTCGTCCCAATCCCATTATTAGCTCGAAAGATGAATGATTAATAAATTAAGTACTTAGTCGTTCGTCAATCCATTATTGTGCCACTGCTGGCACGGGTCTTCTCTCAGATTGAGAGAGTTTCAGGCCATAGTCCACCGCGCTGGCCA
>DWLI01003971.1:0-11283 GCA_018249915.1 Cecropterus dorantes dorantes
CAGTGGTGCGTGCCTGGGATTCGAACCCCGGACTCCCGATCGAGAGCCCGAATTTCAACCATTCGGCTATCACTGCTCGTACAAACATGTATCTGGTTTAAGTTTTGGCGGTGTTCATAAAATTGAGGTGTTGCCAGGCAATAAACTTTATCAGTTGCCGCTATCGCCGCTTAGCGAAATGTACCGACAAACATGCTTCATTTTAAACTACATACATTCTGCGAAGTCGTCAGCCAACGTGAAGATAAAGCGTCATGAATTACTGTCTTAATTTCCTTGCAAATTACTTTTACTGCGTTACCACCGAAGCATTATCTGACTCACTGAAGTTTTACTTAAAACGGAAGAAAAAAGGAAATGGTTTAATGAAATTTGTATACATTTTTCTGAATCTGTTTCTTTTCTTATTTACTGAATATTAAGGAACATCTTCGTTCAGAGTGGTTTTTATTAACAAAATGTCAACTTTTCAAGGTCTTAAATAAGGCGTATCATAAATTACACTAGTTCAAAATACCTTGTTACCATTATGTGAAAACTATAAGGCTATTGGTTTTCACAAGATTAAGGTAATAACAATTTTAAAATTATTAATCCAAAAACATCCATTGATGATCAATTAAAAAAAAAATGTGGGCATTTTAACATACATTTGTTTAGTTTAATTATATACGTATATTAAGTAACTTGCACATAAATGAACAAGTTTAAGAAAAGGTTCCGTCAAACTTATGAAGTAATTTCGCCTTTACGCTCGTATTTATAAATAGTAGATTATACAGTTTGCGTCGTACATGGATACTGTAAAAAATTGGATATTTTATTTTGTTATCATGTTTTATGTTACTAACACGTACATTTTTGTCGCTGTTTGCGGTCAAAGGTTTTCGGCAAGCAATTTCACGCGCGTATACTTTTGTGGTTAAATAACTTTGAAGCCCTATCAAATAGGTTGCTGCCAAGTTAGTGGGGTTAATTTCATGCCTGAATTCTTCTTTTATGATTTCTTGGTTAGGGTTTGGTAAGCATTCCTGTTTCACGTTTGCGATGTTAGAATTAGACCATAAGGAGTTCATGGAAGTGTCATTCGAGCTCAAATGTATCGAGGTTATTGACATTTTTTTTTTCAAAACGACTATTAGTACAATAATTAGTATGTTCTTATATCCGTCCTGGGGAGGACAGAAAAAAATATTGCGATTATGAGGAATTAACAAAAATATATTATATTTTTCATAAATAAAGTTGATCTCATAAACTTATCAAGTAATCGAAAACGTGCGTCTTCGTGCAGTCGTGGGGTTGGTCGTAGAATCGTTTTTAGGAAAAAAAACATTTCGAAAATATTAATGAATAACGCATTAATCGATAATGATTTAAAGTAAACACTCAATATGCATCGTCTATAAATAGCTTCCGATCCATGGCAGTCGGGTTACCGGCATGGCAGTGAAGGCGGCGGCGGCGGCGGCGCGGCGGTGCGGCACGGCGAGCTCGGGTGTCGGGTGTCGGGTGGAGTGTCGCGCGGGTGTCGGGTGCGGAGCTACGGTTACAGTACACGCGGCGACACAAGTGCTGCGAGCTCGTTGTACCTGATGGCATCCGGTGATATGGATAGATTGACGACTTTTCTGGAAATTTCTCTTTGAACCTTTAAGACACAGCAACAATAGTAGAGTCCATTGAATTTGTCAATAGATTTTATATTGGTTACGTGGTACAAAAAGTATAACACAAGATTATTGATTAGCGTTATTAAGCATTAATTTAGAGGTCGTAGAACTTTTTATGGTCCGGACTCGACGACACCACTCTCATACGCATATTTTGACTAGCAACAGCAGTGTTAAGCGCTGCTGTAATCCGGTTTAAATGGAGAGGTAAGGCAGATCATACTTATGCGAGACTTTTCAACTGAGTCCACAGGAGTACAGAACATCTGTGGTCCCAACGTCAGCCAAATCTGTAATCATATGACTATGTATAGTAGTAGCCAATTACCATCAGATGCACTATATGCACGTTTGCTACCTCTTTATTAAAAATGCAAATATTATTTATGCGTGTTAGGCCTCATGGAAGTATGTCTCAATGTCTGTCTGTAATACTTACTGTAATGCAAATATGATTTAATAATACGTCTCTAGCGGTCTACTCTCTAGCGGGTGTACAGCCCGCAACTCTCCTCGGAGAGTTCTAACAATGGCTCTATCGGTGTTTAGCAATGTACTCGTAGAGCTTTAATGTGACACAGGAGACTAGTCACTCGCTTCAGTACAGTCGCAATGGGTTTAACGATATGCATTCATGTAGACATTTTCCCTTGTACCAGTTTATTTAATGAATGTGGCATAATGGAGCGGGTTAATAGTGGTGTTGGAAGTCATTTGGACTTAGTCATTCACGACGGACGGTAATTGAGGCACATAATTGCTTGTAGGAATTAAACGGGTGATTATTACTTTTTTGTTTGTGCACAATATTTTCAAATTTATGGTCGATAAATATCTAATAATTTTGTGAGATTGCTTTGATATTATTATAAATGTTTCATATTTTCGAGTTTGGTTATTTTCTAGTTAATTTATTCAGATATAAGTTTTAGGTTCGAAATGACAGTCAATTAATTGTTATAACAACAACAATATTATAAAACAATTAATTATTTTTTCGTCACCTAGAACTTAATTCGTTATCTATTTTGTCCGCGATTGTATCTCGATTGACAGATCGACCTTTGTCGCTGCGCTTTTCTGAAATTGTATATTTAAAATAATCTTATGCTGAATTATATATTTTTTAATATGATTATGATCTGACCTACGTTGTGTAAGTACATGGTATATAATGAGGTAATCATTTTTGCAGCAAGCACTGTTGACATATCGTGGCTTTAAATATCTCTATACTCAATTCCGTCTTAAATTTTTAAATTTTAAGCCATAATTGTATAATAATCTTATTTAAACTCCGATTATGTGGCATTCTTCTATCTTTTGCTTTGTTGTAATAGAACCTTATCATTTACTTTTACTTTGGCAAGTTGCCTCTTTCAGAATGTTTCATATGTACTGGGAAGAGCCGAGCGAAATCAGCTATGAAATTGTCCGGAATTGAATCGTGCTCGGCTGACTTATTCCGATTTTAAGTGCAATGAACAGTTTCTTATCGAGAGTTTATTTACTGCAGTATACATATATAAAATAAAAAAAATTAAAAAACAATTTTGGTAATTTATACCGATGACTTACACTATTATTATTTTCTTAGATCCGATTACTTTATCCACATTCTTGGACAGGTATTTTAAATTGAAGATAGTCCTGGGCTAGTTGCTACTCGCAATGCCTGTTCAATATTCCCTGTTCTATATGAACGTGTTTCAGACGGTCATCAAATGGACTGCATGTTCGTTTGCTACTATTTTATAAAAATATATAAATATACTGTGTCCTGGTATAATGTTGGATATAAATTGAAGTATTTAGTTATAAGAATGATCAAATAATTAATACTTGTCAATAGTAAAGATGTATTTGTCGCTTTATTGTATCTCAAGACACTAAGTTTGTTTGCAGTACACTTTCTAAAAAATGTTTTTGCACGGTGTTATCTATTAAGATTTTGCTTGCAGTTTTGTAGTTCTATCTATAATAATCAATATCGATCGATAAATAATCGTCGTCAACCTAATGTAGTTTCACTACTAGATTTCTCACAGATTAACAGAGTTGAGATTTTTTTAAAGTATTCGTATTCTTCGATTTGGTGTGACGGTGGTACCTCTCTGGTCAACCCGTACTGTTTCTATCACGTTTTATATATATGAAAAGTGGCCAAACAAACCTCAAAACCATCCATTCTAATTTAAACTTAATTCGCGTCATTCATCATTCAATCCATTATGTATAACAAGCGACCTTTGTTGGTGCACTTCTAAAAATATCTTACGAAAGTGCACTTCCATTGTTTGTATGGTTACGCAACCGCCCGCGTCCGCCTCGGTTCACCAAATAGTCCAAGTTCTCCACATTTCGACGTACACACAAAACTACTTTAACTTTCATGTTGTTGTTTACGATGAATGGTGTATTTTGTATGTGATGTTGCTACTGTTTAAGAACTTTCCCCCTAAAACAAAAAGTAAATGATATCCCCCAAATTCGATTCAGCAAAAAGATCGCTCAAGCTAAATAATATGCTGCAAAAAAATGTAAAGGTCTCTTATCTCCACAATTTGGTCCTGAAAAAAAACGTCGCCAGACGAAGTAATCTGACTGTAATTTTAAATTTTATCTCCCGAAAAATAACCTTAAATTTTTAACCCCTAATATTCCCTATAAACTTGGGGAGAAATGAACAGATTTGACAACACTGTCGTTATTGGTAGCTCTTCATGCAGTTTGTGCATACATTTGTTAGGTTTTTTTGAGCCTGTGTTCAGATTCTTTGAATAAAATGTCGACCCGCTTGTCATATACTTGTCTCACACGTAGAGGGTTCCAGGTTCAATTCCAGGTCGTGCACTCATATAGATTATGAATTAATTTTACTATTCTGGGTCTAGGTGCTTGCGTGAGTGGCTTTTACTGCACAGACTACCCTAGTGGTAGGTGTAGAACAACGAAACAACAGGTGTACAAAGTCTCAACATCGCTGTACAATAATGGGTATCTTTCAAAGTCAAAGTCAAAGAAATTTATTGTGGACAAAAGGTCACATAGATGACAATAAATTCAGTTTTAGGGCGCTTATGTCCTGCCTTTCATAGGCGTACAATATAATAGTGATATCTAGAAGAAAATATATCGATGACGTAAATAATAAATAATAATCAATTGCTTGTTACAGGTAAGGCTTCACGGATAACATATGAATTTTCCGTTCCACTGGCTCCCGATCGAGGGTAAGGCTTACCGGGAACTGACAAGTTCAATCAACCATTTGTTATAGAGAAAGTTAGAAGGCAAATAGTAATTCTATTAACACAAGTATCAGTTTATTTCTTAACTAGTAGTGAACACTGGTTTATATTAATAAAAGTTTATTATTAATTTAAATATAATAGTTGCGATAAGACAACATCTATATCTATACTTCTATACTAATATTATAAAGCAGTAGAGTTTGTTTGGTTGAACGGGCTAGTCTCAGAAACTACTGGTTCGAATTCAAAAAATATTTTTGCGTTGAGTAGTCGATATATTCAGGAAGGCTATAGGCTATATATATAACATCACGCTATGTTTGTTCGTTATTTTATTTTTTATTTAGTAGCGGATGAAACCGCGTATGTGCTACGCGGTTTCATCCTAGTTCCTTACATTTTCCTTAGATTCGATACAAAAATTTGATTGAGATTTTTTTAGGTGAATTCTATTTTTTGTGGAAATTTGGGACTAAGTTTGGAACTACTGTAGAATATAGAGTACATAATCGGAAATTAAACACGAATGTTTAATTTAATGCTTCTAATAAACTTGACAGATATCAGAGGGTCGGGTGAATTAATAAGCTAATGAATGTGAATGCCGTCGATGTGGCTCGTGGACGAATTACCATAATGACTTCTTAATTAATGGCCATCGAAATGTCCAAAACCAAATAACTGATTGGTGAATTATGTATATTTATAGATGCGTTGTTTATTACCGAATTGTTGTAAGTAGGTGAAGGCGAGCCGCTTTTCGTATGTGTATGGTGTCGGTTATCGTGTTGCGTTTTGCTATTAGGAACACACTTCGGATATGTTTTAGTAGCTTTTTATAAAGAGTGTATGAATATGTGTCGTGAGTATGTGTTAACCCCGATCATAAACTATGTGTGTCGAATTTCAGACAAAATCAAAAGATACAGTCAAATCTTATTGGTAGTTTTCTTGCAAAAGGGTCACAATCATATATATTCTTAAAATTTCGTCTTTATACTATTATGTAATATTATATGATAGTATGATTCATTTTAATATGTTACGGGTACTCACGATATGCGGTTTTTTGAATTTCTTTTTGCCGATATTTCGACCCAGTTATATGGATCGTGGTCATTAGTCTAAAATCATAGATAGTATGATTGCACCACTATTGTGAAATTCGTTGTCTTGGGGTTAATTATGTTTTTAATTAATGATTAGGCTTATCGAACGTTGAGTAGTTATTATATATTATGGATTTTTATAAAATAATATACAGGGGATTTCGTGTTTTGACTCTGGATGCAGCATTAGTGTTTATATATTTGTCTTATATCAGCAGTGTTAACTACTGTGTTTTAGTTTGACGGAAAATACATTAAAGCTGTTAATTTAATCCTCCAGGGCCAGTGGACCAATGTGTCTCTTACCAAGTACAGACAGGACTTCGATTCTAACTAGAGTTTAATTACTAAACTATTTTCAAACAAAGTACAATGCATGTTAGTTTTATACCCCTATTTTTATTATATAAAAACGGTACGTGGCTGTAATGACGTTTGATGTAACATTGTCCAAAATTCTATATGTGACTTTGTATTCAGTACATCGTACAGCGAGAATGCAAGTCATAGATTTCCGTAAATTAAGTTAATTATTTGGAACTACTTCTTATAATGTAGTCTTCTTGTAGTGTAGTATCGTCTAGCGAACGAGAGCATGAAGTGATTATTAAAATTAAAAAAAAATCGAATATGAATCTTAAATCTCTTTTACAGCCGCGTCGGTTTAAGAAAATCTTCAAAATAAAATAAAAAAATGTTATATCCACAAAATGCACTTTTGTATTAGGTCCTTTTTATTCCTACCGTGCGATATATGAAAAGAAAACATACCATTCATTTATAGTTACGGATTCAGCGCCTTTGATCTCTGTTTAAAGTATGAATCTGAAATCTTAAACACTACCTAATCGATTTTTAATGGTGCGGAAGAGCACGACGTGGGAAGCTTAACCAAACACACGGCTTCATTATGTGGTTAGCACAAGGTTAAGTCGATTGTGGATTTGAATCGCTCCACGTAAGTTTGGTGGCGTGCGGTTTATATCCAATTTAAAGGTGGCAGAACTTTTTGTGGTTCGCCCCCAGATGCCCCACCGCCACACCTATTTCTCCTTAATAACAAGAGTATTGCGTATATGCGCTCTTGTTCTGGTCTAAGGGAGTGGAACATATTTTCCGAGGCATTTCATCTTAGTTCTCAGGGGTAGTAACGCATCTGTGGCTAACTTTGGGTGAGTCTTGGATCTTATCTAGGGTTGATTACGGGTGTCCATGGGTGGCAGTAGCCACTTACCATCACGTGGGCTGCATGCTCGATTGTTACATCCATACTGTAAAAAAATCCAAGCACCGGGTCGATTGAAAATATGTCGATATAAACCCATAGATCACGTTCACAACTTTTTCAACAATGGAATATTTGAAAGGTTGATAGAATCAGAAAGGTGCCCGGGCAGAGAATACGCCCCGGGTGTTAGTTAGCATATTGTTGATTTAGTGCTTTTAGGCGCCGTTTCTATCGCCTAATTTTATTAGATACGGCAAATTCAACTTCATCCCAGCCGGTTCCAACTTGCGGTAATAACAGCATAGTGCTCCGGGTATTCTTAACGTATTTGTATAGTTTTTAAGAAACATAAGTGGGTAATTCAAATATTTCATGTCATGCCATAGCTAAGGATTTTCATGCATCAAATTTAGATTTGAAACAAATAGTTACTAAGACTTGTAAAATGAGTAAATGTTGAGTTGTAGATTTATCGATACTTCTAAATTTTAATTTCCCCTGTCACAATGCAGGGCTTGTTGCGTTAATGCCATCAGTGTTCGGTGGCGAAATGGCACACAAGGCACTTCGTTATGTCGCAAATTGGGCAACGTCACATAAAGCTGACCTCGCGGTGTACGAATCGTATGAAGCCCGCCTTTGTGTTATGGAGTAATCTTTCATTATTATGAGGTTTTAGCATAACGAGAAGTATTCATTGTTTGAGCGTAGTATTTATAAAGGTTTCTTATTCTTTATGACTGTATGATTTTCGTACAAGTTTGTAATTTATTTTTCCTTTATTGGAATATCTAAAAAACGGTTATGTATCATGGATTTGATATTCGTGGTCTCACAGGAATTATATAATTATCACTGATAAATTATTTATAAAACCACATCATATTACTGGTCAAGTAAAGAAAAAAGTAGTCGCCAAGTAGACTCGGTATCACTATCTGATTAAATTTTCTTACTTAAATAGTCCAGTTTACAAAAAACTGTCGCGCTACTTGAAAGTTCACGATTAAACCATATTGTTGTTTAGTTTGAACTGTGGAGCTTTCAGACCGTTTCCAATTGATCGTCGGAATCGAGCGTTCAACACGGAATCTATCTTTAACAGCTTCCGACGGGTCGTGGGTTCATTGCTCGGGAGTTTGTAAACGTGCAAAAATGTTGAATTTGCTCACTCTTTGTGCCCGCGTGGTTTAGTTGTTACAGAGCGGTTTGCTATGCTGATCGAGTTCGATCCTCGGCTACGTGCTTATATATCTAAGGATTCATTTATATATATACCACATATATTAATGTTTTTTTGTGTGTATTCTTCTCTACATGTAAAGCCCTATTGTAGAGCTGTGATTATTCAATTTTTTGTCTTATTATTTTTACTTGACTGCGTCAGATAGAAAGTGGATGTTTCGAGCGTACGTACATAAGTTTGATGGTATGTTGGTCAAATACTTTGGTACACGTGACATCACAAACAGCTTGGCGGATTGTGACGTATGACATATCATTAAATGCGTCTCAGATCGCAGAGTGACATAAGTTATGTAATTTGAAAAACATGACGCCTGTAAATAGGAAAAAAATCAAGGGGCAAAGAAATTTTTGCTATTATCATGACACCCTTTGACCGAATCGCAAGAACTCGTTTACTTCAGAAATATGTGCAGTGTGTCTTCTCGGTCGAACCATACTTGATCTATCACCTCATCACTTTTTATGTGTCTAATGTTCTTTTGTAAAATGTGTACAATATTGTGTGGTCGTCGATCATACCCGCGTAAATAGTGCGTAGGTTTACATCCATCGCGTAACTTGTAGAGCGTGAAAATACAATAAATCCTATGAATACACAATCATTACGAGCGAACACGTTGCGCTTTACGATGCACGATCCAAATGTTTTTATGAATCCAACGCTATTGGCCGATTTGCAATCGACCGCTGCGAATAGCTGACGATAAGATAAAACGATTCTATACCACACAAACACTGGCAATCGTCGCTACTTCCTCGTACATCTCTCGGTCAAAATACATTCACTGAAATAACTAATATACCTAACAGGCATTGAATGTCGTTCGTGTTAAAGAATAGTTTGAGAAACCCGTGTGTCCCAAAGGGCGCGTCGGTCACGTCCAATGGTTCAAATCAATTTTATGATAGCTTAGTTTTTGATTGATTTAGCTGTTTATAATGAAATGGTAAATTAATATTAGCGTAATTAGAGCGTGTTGATCTGCTCTACATCTGAATAGAGGAGCATTTGTTATTGCTGTTTGACCGCCAACAAAAGGCCGTACATTTTATGTAACGGACATAGCAGAAGGATACTTAGTCCACATGATATACATTATCCTACTATAAATAAACAGGTGTTATGTCTCCAAGCGATTGTTAACTTCCAGAATATTCCAATCCATATGAAAATATATGGTATTCTGATGCCTAGATAGATTGCGGTTCTCACTTCTACAAAAAAATAAATAAAAATAAAAATAGCATTTTTGCATTTCAAATGGAAATATTTCTATCATATTGGATATTGTAAATTGAAAATCAAACTAAAAAAATATTTAAGTAACTATAACATGTTTTAATTTACTTTGGTTTAATATTTGTATTTACCTCCATTTAAACTGTACTTATTACAGCAGTAATAATTATTATTTATTACTACGACAACTACGTAGCTTTTAATACGTGTGATGTGAATGAATCTGCGTTTATATTTTATGAAAAATGAAGACAATATATAGCTTGCCATGAAATTAGTTTTGCGCACTCTTGCATTATTACCAGTCAGGGGTACCCGGTAGCCGGGCCTAAGTCTCAGAAACACAACAAGAGCATACTAGAATATGTGGAATCCTTAAGTTAAAGGAGCATCCGTAAGGTGTTCCGGGCTCGGTCGCCGCTCCCGGAAGCGCCGTATATAGCGCTCGGTACGGCTGTCCGTGGGTTCGTACATACGTCCCGTAACACCTGGTATGCGTACGAACGTAATCGTCGGCTTTTTGTTGCGTTTAGTTGTGCACTGCTCCATCTGGCTTCATTGATACCTAGGAAGTTAAGAAGTTTGCATCTCGTTTACATAACTTACACTAATTAATTTAAGTAGACTAATGCAAACTAGTGACAATGTTAAAAAGATAAAAACAAATACCCCGACTGCTTAAATATTTTTTGTTAATATATTTTTGAAATGGTATATTTACTAGCTTTCATTTGATACCCATTTTGTCGTGATCGAAAGAAATGGCCCTTCCCCCACCCTCTCCACCCTACTTGCAGGCGCCATATTTAAGAAATATATTGCCTATGTCACTTTCCAAACTGAGACGATTCTAATGATATGTAACAATCGTAACAATAACATACGTAACAATCCGTCAAGCCATTTGGGCTGAAACGCGTGCCAAAGAAGTGGACATACATACACATATACATACATACGCTCGAAAAACATTACCCTCTTTCGGACGCAGTCGGGACATTTTTTTACCATCGAGTATTTTTTAGACTAATTATATTTTAACGCCTGCTTGCATTAGTTTTACGGGTGTAATGTCAGTGCAAAGAGATCACAGCTATGCGATAATGTTATGTTAAAGAGATGCCTTAGAGTAGATAAGGCAGATGCCTTGTCTAGGCGTGAAGATGATACCGGACATTAAAGGTCTTATCAATTATTATATTTATCAATTATATTATCAATTATATTGTATCCATATGTATTTATGAATTACGTATATGAATAATGTATGAAAAACATAAACCGAAATATGTTTTCAAAATATCTTTACCGTGTTCACAAAAACAGCTCCGCCACAGTATTTTAGTACTGCAATGTTTACGAATAGGTACAATCCTTTACATCTGTATAGTTTAATAAAGAATTAAATATTTAAAATATATAATAAATGTTTATTCAAGAAAATTTGTCATTTAGACGATTGTCATCCTGACAGCCTACCTATGGTGGGCACTGTTTGTAGTGTCTCTGTCAATCCGTTCAGAATTATAAC
>DWLI01003972.1:0-11282 GCA_018249915.1 Cecropterus dorantes dorantes
GGGCGTGAGGCGGGACCGGGAAGGGAAACCGCATTCCTTCCGTTCGTCTAGTTAGCTTGGTCGAGTAGTAGCTGAAGTACTCGTGCTTTGCTACGAGCCATGTCATGTCACCAACATTAATTAAATAGTGCAAAATTACATCAAAAGTATCCTATAAATTGACTAGGTAAATAAGTTACATCCGTGCAAAATTTCATGCAAATCGGACCATTGGTTCATGCGTGATTAAGTACACAACAAACAGACACAAACCATCTCATTTTATATATTATAAGTACAATTTTAGATAAATATTGTTATTCCATAAAATATAAACCATATAATGTAAAGTTTCTAAAGCATATGTTACATAAAGTTGAAAAGCTGTTTCCTATATAATAACGATGTCAAGGCTAGACCTAGGCATTCTACCGTAGAGTTACGGGCTAATTAGAAACACGCGATATCTTAATACCCGCGCTGCAGTATTTCGAGACTATCAAAAGTAAACCATCTTAATTATACAATAATAATCTTTTTTATAGGAGTCCTTAATAAGGACGATTTAAATCTATGGGGATAATACTCGTAATATTCATAGATAATTGACTGAACATGATACCTACCTGCTGTTAAATATTTATAAGGATACTCCATATTAGGTAATACAACACTTACACAAATAATTAAGCATATGTGCGGTCAGGGGGCCCTATCAAGAATGTAGTACCTCAATCTGTAATACAATTATGAGACAATATTAATCACATATGTGGG
Organism: Cecropterus dorantes dorantes; assembly: GCA_018249915.1. Lineage (NCBI taxonomy): Eukaryota > Metazoa > Arthropoda > Insecta > Lepidoptera > Hesperiidae > Cecropterus > Cecropterus dorantes. Next base: position 757 of record DWLI01003972.1, read on the forward strand.
ACGGTGTGATCTAAAAACGGAATAAATTACAAATAAGGGGCCATCCACAAATTACGTCGCAGAAACTTCCAGACTTTTCGACCACTCCTCTATCCTTGTCACACAGCTGTATGCTGTATTTAAATATATTTGAAATGTGACGTCACGTAATTTTTGCTTTCTGTATTAAATGGTAAAAACTTCCAGTAAAATTAAAAACAACTACATCGGAAGTCGACTATCGGCGACGTATCATTAATCATTACATAAAACATTATGATGCTACAAGCTGAATACCAAATAAATATTTTGGAGAGTCCTTAAATGTAAGAAAAAGTTTTCAAAGGTTTTCTCTCACAAGAAGTTTCACAATAGTGTGGCGAATTCTCAATTCGCCAGGAGATAGCACCGCTAGTATTTCGTAACAAAAGTTTTATTGATAACTACCGAATTGAGACTGACACAAAATGTCCAATTTGAATTATCCAGCTTTTAGCTTTAGCCTTTCTTAGCCTTTTGCCTTTAGACAGTTAATGGACGTTCCTCAGCTCAGCTGGCTGGCGAGTACCTACTTTAGCTACTTTCAGTACTTTAGCTACTAGCATTAGGTATGTCTTACGGCATTTTTCTGTGTGTAATGCTACCGACATAGATTCCATTGTCTTCTTACAAATGGGTAATTAACAATCTTCGGTGTGGCTAGAATAAAAAATTAATATGTAACTAGAAATTGGTATCAACTTGTATCTTTCATGCCTATTTACTACATTTCATTTTCCTAAATGGTTCTCCTTATAATATACATTCAACACTACAGAATTATAAGGAAATCTAAACCTAAATTTAAATACTTATTTAAATCCCTCATTGCAGGCTGCCTTGTCTATAAGAAGATCCTGGCATTTATTATAAGGTCAACATCGAAGATATGTGACAATATGAAGACAAGAAGAAGATTATGTAGCTACATTATTACATACCTGAGCCAGGACATTAGGGAAATATCCGATCTACATAGTTATATAGCAAGATACGTAATGAGATTCTATATATTAGAGAAGGATTTTCCTTCCCCATGAATGACAAAAGCATACATTAAACCAACGAGCATTTGAATAACAACTTCAATAATAGACATACATAGAAGCACTTATCGTTATAGTAGGTATCATACATTCAATATATCGATTGTATTTAAAAATATTTTAAGAAAAGTTTTTCAAGTTTCGTAAGATGTGTTTGCACGAAGATAATCAGGTCGCAAAACGTCATGTACCTATGTTTTATTACACGAACGATACGTTACAAAGTAAATTTACTTTTTAATCAGATTATGATAGATTAGACCATAAAATAAAATAAAATTAATGACCCTACAAAGCTAATTTGTGTCGTCATCTAATTTAATAAGGGTACATAGCAAGTTTGGATTAATAAACTTCAAGGTTTACCTACATTACGGAGATCTCTGGTTATTGAGAGAACATTTTTATTGGAGGGGAACCTTTATTACCTACTCGTTGCTGTAGGCCCTAAACCGTTTTCGGCACTTCAACGACGACTCCGGGATGTCCAAAAGAACGTAATCGTAGTCACACAGGCCGCGTTGCCGTCAGGTTCTGTCCAGGTAGACGTAAGAGCCCGTCACAGCGAGCGGTTTGAGCTCCAACTCAAGCCGCCAACAACCCCGTAAACCCCGTGGAGTCGTCTCTAACTACAGGCTAGAGATAGCGTAGCCCTATTCTGGAGCCGGTACTAGAGGGACAGAAACATAATCATCAAATCGTTATTGCCGTGTGTCTTCCTGCTATTAGCGAGTCACCTCTCAAAAAGGAGGAGTTTAGACCAAATGCCATCACGCGTGCGTAGATTGGTTTTGCAAATTTTCTCACAATGCATTCTTTTATCTTTGAAGCACGCTTTTGAGTAGGTAATTTTTAAAACGTAGGTACCTATATCGAATAATTGGATAATTATTCCATCGTGAGGATGTGGCTGATAATTATTAATTTAAAGCTGTTAAAATTAATAACATCCGCTCATGAAACTTAAAAGTAAGGAATAAAAAGCATTATTATCAAAAAAATGTAATTACTTTTGAAGCTAAGTTTTGTAACGAGAACGTGTTAACATTTGCATTAGCACGTATGCCCAAGCACGTAAATAAAGTCATTCAAGAATAACGGCCGGCCATAATGATAAGTTCGCAATGCGTGATAAATAATAACTAGAAATATCAATCTTTCAAAATAAATTGATTTTTTTTTTCAGAAAAGTTAGGTTTCTAACTAACATCGCTTATGTGTAATTATGAAGGAAATACTCACTCCCCCGATTACCTAAAACCTGTCAGCTACTTTACACAAAATAACTTTAGAGCCATCTCCAATCCTCATTCGCTTGGTGCTGCAGCCATCAGTTTTGTAGCAAATTGTAGCGTTTGCTAATATTGTCTCAAAAATAGAAATGAGTTATGTTTAAGGCCTATGGACTATAAGCTAGATGGTTTGTTTTTCTTACAAATGATTTTATACATAAGTAAGTATGTATAATAAAGTCGTTACTTACAAACTTACTTAGGTAGGTATATAGCTATATATCATCTCTTAGTAAGCAAAACATGAGATAGTCATAATAATTATTGTAATGTTCGAAAAAACAAACTCATTATAATTTGTACCTAATTGTTAGAAATCATTGCAATAATAGTTAAAATTACTGCGATAGAGAACAAGATCGGTGAACAATTGGTAATTAGGTATGCAAATATGTAGTTTTTGAAATAACAATTGTCACTAGATAATCACCTGAATGTCGTCACGAGAAAATTTCAAGATTTTGTGTAGCGAAATGTATGTATTATTGAACAACTTAGGTACCGGAGTTTTCAACCATAATGAGTTCTTGCAGCCCTTCCCCAAAAAAATAACGTAATCAGTCAGCATGACCTTACATTTCAAGAACAAGGGAAAGTAAGATTATACTAATGACAACGGAACTCTATCTACAACCATTACTACCACTCCAACTTGAAATCAATTTGCCTACTTCTATTAATTAATAAATAAGACATATCGCCAATAAATCGAATATTAATTTAATTGTAAACTCGATATGGTATTTAAAAAGACGTAGTTATCTACGTCTTTTTAAACGTCGTACGCGTGTGGGAGTGCATGCGCCGCTTTACGTCATTACAATTTCTTTAAAAAATATCTAAAATCGTATTTTATTTCTTACTTAATTAATTTATGACACGTACTCAAGTGTTATCCAAGATTAAGTTAAAGATAAACAACTGTACTAATAAATTGCCTATATTTCACAGCTTACATACGACTTATAAATATAACACTTCTTCGTAATTCGGTTGTAAAGAGTTTACGTAGATTAATACTGTACACATGCATGATTTAATTAGGATAAATGATGTGAGTAATGATGAGTAAATAGTAGCGATATCTAACTAATGTTTGTTGAGACTATAAAGTATCTCGAATGCTATCTAGGTATCTATTATGATACAGGTTATATGACAGAAGGTTGAGAGAACACGCCGCTCCTGAGTGGAAGAACAAATCCATAATACCTACATATTTCCAATATTTTGTGTAACACGTATGATATACGCTGTTGGTTTATTTCTGATATCGGAAACAATTTATTGGTATTTAAATACTTATACTCTGCCACTCATTCGCGTAATAGCTTCATCCAACGCTGTTATATTGAGGTTTGATGTGCGTTAAGGGAGAAACACTTATACGTATATTCCAATAGATTCCTCCTCCAATATTCAATTTCAATTCTATGAACTAAAAAATATAATTAATTTATATCTATTATAAGCCATTTTATTAATCAAGCAGTAATTATAGATAATAAGGTTTTTTATCCTTTGTTGTTATAAACTATGTTGATATAATTTGTAATACCACTTTAGCAAGTTAATTAAGTAATTTAATAACAGCTTTATCATGAAAATAATGTTATAAAAGATAGAACAAACAGTAGATACATATCATTATGGCAAATGGTTATTTACTACGCATATGGTATGTACCTATTATAAATTGACACTCAAACGCTGGTATTCTATAAATAAGGTACCAAAAAGGTAGATTCCACAAAGGATCTTATGTAGGTAGATATCTTATGTATCATCTATGGCTAATATAGACAAACTTAATGCTTATTCAATTTTGATAGCGATGTAGAATGTAGGTAAAGTTATTTAACGTGCCGATAGCCCGCGGCTTAGCGTTTAATCTAAGAGCAAATCTTCTGATATCTCAGCGAATTGGTTCATAATGTTATCAGGTACGTACCACAAATATTAGCATTGGTGTCGTTAGTAGCTGCTTTATCGACCTTGCCGTCATGGATTCATATATTAACCTGAAATAACGCTATACTGTAAACAGCAAAGTAGATATTGTTATTTAAATTAAGGCTTATAAATGTAATTACGTAATTAGTACTCACTGCGACATCACGTGCTTGTTTTGTTACTTCCTATTTATTTTACATAATGCATTTCACATAACATGCTAGCATATGCAAGCGTATTATTTTTTCTATGTTTTAATTTCAATAACGAATTGATTTCATATACACCGTGACCAAGATTTACAGATAAAATAAGGCAATTAAGATTCGGGAGTAAAATATTAGCCTGTAAGAGTAATAGATAGGTATGATTTCTTTTTCTCTCATTTTACTTACCATATAAATTTAGATTTTAGGAGAGTATTTTAAGACATTTGCTATGATAGTACTTACGAAAATCGATAATTTTACGCCTCTAAGTTATATATTGATAACAATAGTTGACTCACATGAAACCTTATTGAAAATACAATTATAAATACATTATAGTTATATTGTACATGAAAATAATTATAATCGTAACTATTCTTCTCGTATGACTTCAGTATTTAATTACATATAAGAATATTAATTTTAACTTTTGAGTTAAAAACTATGTATTTTGGAAATAAATCTATCAATTATTATTATAAGTCTAACGCCCAAAGCATACTTTAAAATTTTATGTTGATAAATTTTTTTTTTTCGACCAGAAATCTCATAGCATAAATAATTTTCTAATCGAATTACTGCAGTTTGATGTGAAATATTAGGTAAATTTAATTACATAATTTGCTGTTTTATATTTTTCGGAACGACTACACTTCCATAACAAATTATCATAAACGTGTTCAATGATACTAAGAAAAATGCCTTAGCCTTAAACCTTCGAGCGCTTTGAAAAGACACGGCTTTTTATCAGGTTGAATCAAACGAGTGTGGCAGTCCACCTGATGGTAAGTGTTTACTGCCGCGCATGGACATCTGTAAGCAACTTCACGTACAATAGGGATTCTCCCTGAAGTCGATCACATATGACTTGCTACTCTTGAGGACTAAAATAGTCGCCTCATATACTTATAAGCGAGCCGGCAACCACACCCTTCCGAAGAAACGCAAGAACTGCTTCGTGCTAGAAATAGGTGTGACGCTTTTTGCTACTTATCTTACAGACAGACTTCGGCTCTAGAATGTCCGTCCCTCGAGAAAGGAGACAGTTACACGCAGTCGGAGTTCCTCTCGAGGCTCGCCAACGAGTGCCGTTACGACCGCCTTCTGCTGCCCACCTACCAAACTGCAGAGGTCGTGTACGTGCATGCCAGCGCATATGTATATTTCATTCAACCAGCTGAAGCACACGATTTGGTAAATATATGTAATTTTTAATGTGATTGAAGTAGAAAATTAGTTCACAGTCCACTTAATGATAATATAACCATATAGAATAGTTTCTACCTGAATCTGATCACAGTTGCGTAGCCATTCCAAAGTAAAGATAGTCGCATCATATTCAAATCAGTCGACATACGTACATACTCATCCAACAAAATGCAGAACTGCTTCACACTAGCCGATAGATATAGATGTGCCGGCGGTACCTTCCTAAACAAAATGTGATCTATCCAATTTTGAAACTACTTAAATATGCTGTAATATTTGAAAATAGAACACCACAGTAAGGTATATTTAAAATGGTAGAGTTCTTTGTCTTTGGAGTAGATAAACGCCACTGCCGTCTGTTCTTGAAAATCGCTAATAAACAGACACCGAAGGATCCACTACCTAGCCTATTTCTGCTTTATAACACCAGTGTTCAGCGCTGCTATGTCCTATTTTGACGGGCGTGGTAAGGGGGATACACAAGACGTTCCAACTTAGGAGTAGCAACGAACCGATGCTTAACCTCAGATATGACTTCGAACCTATCTTATGGATTAAAAAGTGGCGTGGATTTTAATTTGGGAAGAATGAAGTTTCATCAAAATATAATTAGTAATATTGATTTTTTATTAAATTTAACGTGTTTTCCTTTCAGAATTTCAAATTGCACTTCCTTCTACAACTGCGATGGACTGACCCACGGCTAGCGTACACCTTGTATTCCCCAGAACGTACTAAAATTATCGGAGAGAGTGATCTGCGACAACGAATTTGGGTGCCGCATTTGTATATGTCCAATGAACAGTCTTCGAGCCTTATGGGCACGGATAGCAAGGATGTTCTTATTTCTATAGCTCCAGATGGAGAGGTGCTGTTCAGCCGTCGTATGCAAGCCGTGTTGTATTGCTGGATGAATCTACAGAAATTTCCATTTGATGACCAGACTTGTTCAATGAACTTAGAGAGCTGTAAGTAGAGTAATAAACGGTTTATAACATATCACACCTTTCAAATTTTACTAAGTTGAATATCGTGAAGCAGTTTTTGCTTTTTTGTGGAAGGGTGTGGATGCCGACTTACATATAAGGCAACCATCGCTTAGGAGTTGTAATGTATCTGTGATCGAATTCAAGTAGAACCCCTGTTCAATTGCTTACAAATGTCCATGATACGGTAGTTACACTTACCAAACCGTTACATATAAAAAAGTAAGCGAAAAACCGTGTACTCGAGCAAAAATCTTTTGCATCGAGTGTTGCCTTATTTCTTTCATTACTTTGCATGTTTATCATTGTTATTCTAAAGGTGTGAAATATCTTTTGAAAAGTGTATCTATTAATATCGATACTCATTAAACGTACATTATTATTTTTGCAGGGAAGTACAACGCCTCCATTTTACGACTTATGTGGGAAAGAGACAATCCTGTTCGGTTATCTTCAGAATTGCACCTAACCGAATATTCTCTAATTGATTACTGGACAAACGAATCCGTAGTGCGCGGCGACATAGTCAATATGCGATTGGGAGGAGGTAGATGTAATGTCATTTATGTATGTTTGTGATGTCTTATGAGATAAATTAACAAAATGGTATAAAAACTAACTGTCCTGTTAATTATTTTCTAGCTGGAAACTACAGTGCCCTGAAGTTTACGTTTAAACTAGGCCGAGAGGTCGGTTATTACTTGATGGACTACTTCATACCTTCCATGATGATAGTTGCGACGTCATGGGTTACGTTCTGGTTGCAAGCTGATGCATCAGCTCCTAGGATTACTTTAGGTATATAAATGCATTTTTTTATTTTCCTCGCTAATTAAGTGAGGCTGAGCGTAAAGTGCAACATAAAATGGAACCAGTGTTATAAATAAGTAATTCATAAAAAATGACCACTTCATTGCACTAAAGTGTATTTAAAAACATAGGTGAGTGACTAATCAAACGGATTATGTAGCCTTCTACTGGGATTTATCAATTTGGACCAAGCCAAGGATCAAATCTTGAGCCCGTATATCGGTATGGTAGCCACAACCATTAGCTGGTTGCAGATTGGTTATATGAGTAGATCTTCTAATGGCTATAAATTTGGGTTCTCAACCTATGGGTTAGAGGTGTAGTTACGAAGCATACATATATGTTTGATATTTCGTATATATTACGTATTAGGAATCTATTACCACTTTCTTTTAACTTATGCTAAAAGAAAGTTGCCAAGGACCACAATTTTGGGAGGACACCTAATCACAGCAATGGTATATGGGCTGACGACGAACAAAACACGTAGACACATAACTTAATTGTTACTCACCTCTGTCAATTGTTTAACTCGAGATAATTCTACTATGAACTGTTAAACAAATATGTACCCGCTCTACTAACTTAATCCGTTTATTTATTTTCAGGAACCAGTACCATGTTATCTTTCATTACACTTGCCTCTTCGCAAGCAAAGACTTTACCGAAAGTATCTTACATAAAAGCTAGTGAGATATGGTTCTTGGGCTGTACCGGATTTATTTTCTCAGCTTTAGTGGAGTTTGCATTTGTTAACACCATTTGGCGTAGGAAGTATGTTCATTTTCTTTCTTTTAGCCGCCTACAATATAATTGTTATGTATCTCTATAGTTATATTTAGCTTTAATTCATCGAAATAAGAATACGAGTCTGTGTTTTGTGTTCCTACGTGTATCTAATGCATTAACAGCAATTTAAAATTGTTTTTTTTTTTGCGAAAAGGCGTTATCCTTATCTGATCGCATTTAAATGTAGTGTAAATATTTTAGGAAATAACCTTCTCTTTTATGTTTAGAAACAGAATAATTAAAGTTTTTATACCAACTTCTTGTTATTATTGTGAATTGATTACTTACCACATATTTACACTATTTTTAAGTGGCAAATAAATTTTAAAATAGTAATTTATTTTTTATTATATTTTATATTATATATATATTTAAAAAAAAAAAATGTTTTTTTTTTTTAGGAAAGCCGTGAGCTTGAAGAAGGTTAACAGCAAGTATATCTTGAAGAGCACGCTTACGCCGCGTCTTGCTCGCAAGGAACTACAGAAAGAGTTACAGGAGTCCTCACCTCAGCTCACCAAATCTCGTTCCTGCTCCTCATTGAACCAGGAAACCAGCTCGGACCCCGCTGGTCCTGGATACAATAATTACCTGACTGTACATGTAAGTATTACTGTCTCAATAACTCTAGAGTGTATTCAGACGTGTGAGATTATGTTTAACGTATTTGCTTTACAGTTCTTACTTTTTTGGCTAGTAAAATCTATGATAGACTTAAAAAAGTGCAATATAACATTTTTTTTGTTTCATGCAACTTTTTCTTAAATGATAGGTAGGTCTGCATATATTCAAAATAAGTATATTACCCTTAATATTTATCGTGGTGTATTAATATTAACAGTATACCGCAAAAAGATATTGATTCTTTAAACTAATCCAATGCTGCAATCGGTTTCTCTCCCCGAATAAAATGAAGTTAGTCAAATTAAATACTATCCACAATTACAATCAATGTAAGCATTAACACGAAACAACGAAAATATCAATCACATCTTAATCTAAAACATAATTACAGAGTTTCCCGTCAGCGTTGAACCTACCAACAATAACAACGCAGAGCTACGACGAGCTGATATCGGGCGGGCGGCGGCCGCCCGCCAGCGAGGGCTCCGACGAGCCGCCCAAACACCACACCTGGACAACGATGACCCCGCAGGAGATCGCCACCTGGATCGACAAACGCTCCAGAGTCCTCTTCCCACTTCTCTTCGTGTTCTTCAACATTATCTATTGGACTTTTGTCTATTGCCTGTGATAGATTATAAAGCTGTATCTAATCGCAGTTTAAAGTATAAAGTGACAGTCATAAATTTTAATTGATTCGTATGATGTAATTTTTGCTTTTTGAAAGTGTACTTAGGAATTATAGTATTTTTGCTGGTTTCATCCAAAAAAAATTGGCTAATTCGATACGAAACAAATTTTCATAATAATGTAACTAAAATTCTTAATATAAATGTTTAAGTCATGGTTTTTGTAAGTGTATAAATATAATATTTTTTACAAAAATGATCTACTTTCGATACCTTTTCTTAAAGTAAGATTATCATCAAAAGACTCCTTTAGCGAGCATCAGTACGTCAATTAGTAATAATATAAAAACAATATTAAAAAGTGCCTACATTCCTTTAGTCTATGGTTTACGTAAAATGTAATTGTGAGCATTTTATCTTATTTATAATATTTTTACTGGTGCTACGTCATTTTACTTAATATCTTTAATTTTAATAATTACTTAAGTTGAGTAGATAGGTAATATATTGTAGTAAATCAAATTGTAGTCATGATGTGTACATACGAAATGAGTAGGTATTTATACTATTGTTAGTTTTTTTAATGATTAAGAAAAAACTATTTATCATTATTATGTTAAAAGATATGTTTTAAAAATGTAGGGAGCAAGAACGACGTTCCTTTAGTACGATAAATAAAAATGTAGAATTGAAAGCACTGAGTTTTATTTGGATACAAACCACTAACACAAACTTCTTGATCGGCATTATGTCTATTTTTCTCTAGCTTTGGCAGTTGGAAAAATTTAAAACGTGAAGAAAATGGAATTAAACGTGTAATTATCAAATGTTTTTGTTACTTATGAAAGACTAGCTGTGCTCGCGGTTTCACCCGCGAAAAAAATATGTAACATGAAATAAATGTAACCGAAATTTATCTTTAAATAACTAAATACTTAATATTTGTTTAAAGAAACTTGTT